>JAODOY010027921.1:0-22980 GCA_025399855.1 Forbesichthys papilliferus | reverse complement strand
CGGATCCAATTCAAGGCACTGGTGCTGGCATACAAGACGGTACATAGAACGGCCTCAAGCTATCTCCAAGCTATGGTACGGTTCCAGGCCCCAAAAAGAGAACTTCGTTTTAGCACCTCGGCTGGCCGACTGGCAATGCCACCATTACAAGGCATCAAGACTCGTTTATCAAAGTCTCGCCTTTTCTCCGTCTTGGTACCACAGTGGTGGAACAAGCTATCAGCAACGGTCAGAACTGCGGAAACTCTGCCCATCTTCCGAAAGAGACTCAAGACACAACTCTTCACAATCCATCTTGGTACCTTGACAAGTGACCTCGCCAATTCTTAGCACTCCTAATGAAGTCCTGCACTTATTTCTCATGCTCTTATCTCACTATTTAATAAATAAAAAATAAAAAACATTTGCTAGGCCATTACCTGTTGCACTTTACTAGCTAGGCCATTACCTGTTGCACTTTGTTTGACTATGTGGTAATAGGTATAATGACATTATGCTGCATTTGTTCTATTTAGAATATTGTTTGCTTATAATTGCTGGTATACGACCTGTCCAACTACTGACAAATGTACTACATGCAAGTCGCTTTGGATAAAAGCATCTGTAATATGCCATAAATGTAATTGTAAATGTAAATGATAGAAATAAAGAAAGAATTAAATAAATAATATGCAGTTTTTTTTCAATGGGCAAATTTAAATCCATAAATATTGACTTTGATTTGGATCAGTGCTATTGACATTAAGCAAACATAGTTTTACAGAATCATTTTAATTTGAATAAACTGATTCAGTAACAACTGTTGAATGTATAATCAAACACGACAGAAATGTGGTGATACCTCAATTGTTCAGCTTCCGTTGGCCGTGAGATTATGCCTTCATTGTATGCTTAAACTATTTTATCTTGCTAACAATAAGTGGATAATTGTTAGTTAGTCCCCTATGTACTGATTATGTCACTTTATGTTAGTTCTGATACAGCTAGTTGGAGTGGCGTCTTATACATGTGGACATTTGTACACATATTACTGTTAGCAGCATGCCTATGTTTTAAAATATTTTTAGTTTTTTAGTTATGTTAGGGAATTTACTACAGTGAACCAAGATAACATTTATTTTGCTAAATATTAGGTAGGCTATAGTGCAAAACAATGCTGGTTAGTGTTATGTTTGGATTTTAAATCCTCTGATTGATGTTAGACTTACAATAGATCAAGATAAACCCTGTTGCTCAAAGTCTAACTTCAAGCCATATAAGTGGCACATGGGGATGATTGTTTCCACATATCCAGGTATTGGTTACAGTGCAATATGTGTCTCCTGTCTGCTTGCCTTGTGTGAGAACTGACAGGGCACCCTGAAAGAGTCACTTGTGATTATCTTTAGTATGTCCCCTGTCCCCACTTTTACATGATGGCTTTCTAAAAACAAACTGCCAGCTCCCCGTAACACAACCCACCCTCCGCACATTACAATGTCAGAATTGTGCTCTCTGTGTGGACAGTCAATGTGTCACGGGAGTGCATTGTTATTTTGGAGGCGCATGTGCTTGTCTAACTGAAGCTCGGGTTTCCTGACTCTCTGGCCCGACCACGCCGCCATGGCTTTGGACTGCGAAGGGGGCTGTAATGGATGGTGACCCCGGCAGCCCTCTCCACACATTCTCACTCTTATTTATGAGGGTCAAAGCGAACAAGAGAGGGTGTAGCGCCACTGTGGTCAAGTGGTCGGATTTCAATTCTTTACATGATGCTAAATTAAGTCCCAACAGGTGTCCAGCATAAATATTGCCCCTATGGGCCTGGGCATATTAATAATGGAATCATCTGTACATTGATGTGTCGGCTGAAAGTGATGAAGGCTTTTGAAGTAATAAAGTAGAATCGTCAGCATCACAAAGATAAATGAGTTAGAAATGCCATTGTCAAAAATCTTTGTTCTGTTAAATATAGGCTATGCTGTTCTAGTACAGTACGTGGTCTTGCTAGTGTGGGTGGTTTTGTTTAATAATAAAAGCCATCTCTATTTTCCATACTCTGTGTTGGGGACACTGACATGTCTCATTTGATAAATGACACAGTGGCTTAATTACTTTAATCAGCGCAGCCCATTTAATATGCGGCAGTAAGAATGTACTTTAGAGAGGACATGTTGAGTGTTTACAAATGATGCATGAATGCATTCATGGGACTTTGGCCTATTAAGAACATTACTAATATTCTACACTGATAGACAGTGATATAACATTGAGCCTAATGACTATTCATGACATTTCTTCTCTGAGCCTGTTGAGTGCATATTAATTTCAGAAATGTTCGCTTGGAGCCCTAAAACGTATCATATTTCCCCTAGCATCAAGCCTAATATGCAGATTAATGCTCTTTTACAGCACACGCTAACCACTAAGGTGCATTTGATCATTCATTCATGTGAACAACTGTGGAAAAAAAAAGAAAATGGATAAAACAAACACAAATACCCACAATGCCCCAGTGTGAGCTCTCCTGAGGTTGTGCGTAATTACCCCGCGGAGGGCCGTACCTGTGCTCCTATCCACCTTTCAGCTCGGTGCAACACATACATAACAAAACACTTCCACGCGCATACACACAGTGTATCAGCACGGAATATTCTGGCTTTGTGTCCAGCCGCTCTGTACGCAGGGGAGAAGTACTCCACTCATCTCTGACCTGGGCTACAGAGGTGTTAATTGCCCTCCTGAGTTGGCAGGATTTTCAGGGTAAAAGGTGCTATCCTTGAAGGATCAGCAGTACAGTCACCGGTGACCAGGTCTTTCAACCTCCAACATGTACCGTGCATATTCTGTGTCTCATTAAGTCAGCTTTTGGGACACAGAGGGTGGGGAAGGGAGGGGGTGGGGGGGGGCACACAAGGGGTTTTGAAGATGGACACACATGGACACACAGAAAGAACACGCTGTAGAATTGAGGCATGCATAAATGCATGTTTTATAAGTGAGTGGAATTTGAGTATCAGATATCATATTTGTGTACAGTATGTGTGTATATAGGTTTCTGTGTTTTGGATCCCCGAGGAAGAATTGCTTAAGATGAGTGCACGGCTAATGAGGTCCCTGACTAATGGACACACACACGGGAAGACATTATTGTTCTTTTTTATTTTGTTTTGTTTACACTGGAATAAATGAATTAGGTCAATTGTGTTTAAATTTCAACTGAAACATTAATTCTTGGAAAAAATTAAGCCTTCATTCTTGATCTTCACTTGAATGGTTTGCAAACTTTTTAAAACGTTACATTATTTAGAAGAAATACAACTTCAACAACAGTCTTACAAAGTCCCTCAAAACAACCCATATGTTTGCCTTTTTATCATTTCTTCCCAGGACAAAGGTCACATATTAACCAGGATTGTTCCACCTTTTTTCACAGCTTTTTCGGGAAATCTACACTAAAACCCACGATATGACACATTTTGAATAAACAACATGTCTTATAATATATACATATTTATTTATATATATACACAAATACAAAGAGAACCAGATATAAATTACCTTTTTTAAATACATAATATGTATTTAGTTATGTGTTATGGTCCTCATGATTGATTATCTGTTATGTTAAGAAAAATTTAGACAGAAATTTAATTAATCATTTTGCTTTTATTTCTTGAAATGTATTCAATGCATTACAGTAACTCATGAATGTAAATATACATACAGTAAATTAAATATTTTTCCATTCAAAAAATAAATACATATTTGAAGAAATAAAATAAAAACCCCTTTAGGTAAAATTAAAGTTTGCTTCAATTAGGCACAATTTATTATTGTGTATTATGTCATATAATTCAGGGCATTCATGTATAGTATATTATATTTAATTTGATGCATGATATAAATTCCATACATGGTTTAAATCCTGTATCTAATGTTCCTATTTATAGTTAGAATATGGATTACAGTACAAACAAAATTACAAAGTACAAACATTAAATTCTTCTCATTTAATCATTTAATGTCTGTTAACGTTATTCAAATTGTTAGTTTCTATATTAATCTTATAGAGAGGGAGAGAGAGAGTGAGAGAGAGAGAAGAAAAGGGAGAGAGAGAGAGGGAGAGAGGGCACACAGAAATAAAAAGGATACTGACACGGCCAACATACATACAGTACAGTACACACACACACACACACACACACACACAACACAGCAGGGAAGAACGTGTGAACTGGAGCAGATATATGGCTGCGTGTCCTGTCCCTGGCTTTCTAGGTTCTCCTGGGCCCTTGCACACTGGTTCCTAGGCCCCTTGTCTCCCTTGTCGGCAGTAAAATAAGCAAAAGACCACTTAAACACCTGTTCTGCACGTCTATAAAGCCACAGCACTGCAAGGGTCAGCTATGACATGTTACAACACTGCAGCGACATGTCAGTTCACACAGAGCTCTGCTCCTCGTACTGAAAAGGTACAAATTCATTTTCCCCTTGAGTTCTATTAATTTCATTCTATCTTAGGTAAAACATAAAAATGAAATCCCTGAAGGTCAGCAGACATTGTGTGAATGACCAGACATTGATGTGAATGTTTTATATGGAGTTTTTCAGTATTCATATACAATTCTTAGGTAGTGCTATTGTGAAGTACCACTGCTGGTATGCTGGTACACTGGAATATAGGCTACAACAAGCATTGAGTTATACACAGATAAACAGATTGTCTGCCTTGTCTAAGAGTGCCATGTTCTTACAAACTGTCATGTGTTCTTGTTGCTTACTAAACATTTTAGTGCAATGTGTTAACAGCAATTACAAACTGCTATAACAACAAAATGCTCTCTGATAGACTGGAATTCATGGTTTAGGCAACCCTTATTTAAATTTACCTGGTGGGATCAGCTACTTACAGTATGTAAGGTCAAATAAACTGGCAGGCTGAGCAACGGTCTGGACAAATTATGAATTAAGTGTGAAACTGCAACTGTTCAGTCCATAGAGGTTCAGCCTCAAAGACTCATGCTAATCGCTAATGCTGAATGAACACATAATCATGCAATAGTATATTATGTGTGAAGTCAGGGAATTTCGTATAGTGTGTATAAAATTTAAAAATGACGGAAGATACCTTTATTTGATTTATTTTTTATTTACACATGCTACATTTCTTTTTTAAGTTACACAAAACTTTACTGATAACTAAATATAGAAATGGTTACTCTCAAAAGGGGTGAAAATACATTGTTGAGCGATAGGCATAGTTATCTTGTTAGTAATACAATACTGTCATCTAGTGACAAAGACATGCTATAGAATGTGTATAATTATTATTTTTTACGGTTAGAAGAAAATTGATTTAGGCCAATCTTGGTAAAGATGTATAATTTTCTTATATGACATAATATTATATGCATTGTTCACTTCTTACATTGTTCACACTTTAGCTTTTTTATGTACACATTGATCCTCCTTTATCATATTACTTGCACAGCATTCCGTATAAGCACACCTTTTTAACAGAGACTACTCATTGTGACGGCCTACATCTAAGCCAGTGTTCCTACGTATTATTTATAAACTTATTGTTTCACACTTTAATTTGACATTATATGCTTGATGAATTGACCTGTTGTTAGTTATTATTTAAGTCGAAACCTTTTTTACCTTGTTTTCTGAGTCTATGCTGGAGATGTACACCTGATGCGGGCCATCACCACTGGTGGGAAAGTTACTAGTAATACATAATAATAGTAATAGTTCTTGTAACAAAGTAATGCAGCATTACTAGTAATTGTAATGTTATTACTGTTAGTATTTAGTTACACTATTAGTTACTAAAAAAAGTTATATTATATACTATATTGTGCCCAACACTGCCCCTGATTGAACTAGACTAACTATTCTGGAGCTGAACGGAGGCTGTCTCTGCTACAGTAACGTCGACTTTTGTTTAAATATTTTATATTCATTTATATTCTGTTTGTTGACATAATTTAAAATGTACTTATTTATATTCTTCATTTGTATACTTGTTTATATTTTGTTCCGTGAGTTTAAACCCCTTAGAGTCCGAGTTGGGCAATACAGACCATAACGTAACGTAACGTAGATCATAGTGTAATTCATATATAAATAGATTTGAAACGATATATAATTTCTACGTTCGTTTTTTTTTCACCAACTCGACAAGACCTTGCGAATAATGGCATCCCTTTGTTTACGTAGAGAGTTCCTGGTATTTTTTGTGATGGGCCTGAACATTGACTGAAATTGGCCATAATACATGCTGCAGACAACCTCTTCGACCAATAAAAATGAAAGCTAGAACAGAGATAATGGCTGGTGCTCAATATGACTCAATGAAAGCATTAGTTTCCGTTTCTTCCGCTCTCGCTTGGTGAAAATCATTGGTCGGTATATTATCAGTTATGGGAAAATAAATTCCCAATTATTCACTCAACCCTGTTTTCCTCTTGCCATACTGTTGGGTCCCTCACACTCATAAACAGTATGTGCACTGTGATTTTGAATGTCAGCACCTACAGTAGGTCGCTCTGCAATCCTTACAATATGTGTTGTGTGTACACCGCTGATACAGTAAAGTAACAGACTACATCTACAACAAATCCACCATCCAGTCATGCTGAATAGGAATGGTCTTACACTTCTTGTGATGAGGGTCACCTGGGGGTCAGACCTGCCAGATACCTATCTCCTCTTGGAGATAGGTATCCCCAAGGATAAACCTTTATCTACTATGACCTATTATCAAAATACTGGCATAAAAGTGGTAGTGGTACTAGTGGTGCTATTATTAATAACGTTAGGATCAGTGTTGAAAAGATTAGCTTGTGTTTCCGGGGTCCCCGCCCCAGCGCTGCAGTGCGTGTCTGGTCCGGTGATGCTCATGGTGACCGGCTGTCTGGTCCCATCTGGGAGCCATTAAGGGGCCAGGCAGGTCCATGTGTGGGCTGAGGAGGGCCATTATGTACTGTAATTCAACTGCTGTCAGGCTGAAGGAGAGGGAAGGTGAAGCAATGTGTCCCAATCCCACCCCACATAGTCTGTCTTCCCATAGTCCTCACCCCTCCCACATCACAGACAATGGCTGGCTGTTAGGGGTGAGCAGGTGTATACTGGAAAAGTGAAAATGGTGTCAAAAGCCAGTTATTACTCATTTTGTGGCATTTCTCAACTGATAGGGAAATGGGGGACAAGGGGGTGGATGACACTGTTAAAGAGGCTCTTGTCACAAAACTACGTATAACGTGTCGCCCACTAGCTATGCAGTATTGCGACCTTACCCTAAACCTTATACATGGTGGTTCCCATGTTACTTATGCAGCACTTCATCTCTCACCCAGACTTTGTTTTTGTTCAGGGGTCGATTGCAGTCATGTCACACATCATGCGTGTCAGTTAGTCGACACCTTAAAATGATGAGGATAAGGTTCTGTTTAGTATAACTAGCACGGACATCATGATGGGACCTTATATATATATGGTGCATTAAGCACAAAATGTGGTAAAAAAAGATGATTGTTCAAATGTTGCCGCACATAAATCTTACTATAAAACTTACTGAAATATTTGTATAAATGTACTGTAGGAATGTATACATTCTTTTTATAATAAGTACATATATGCCTATATGAAAATATCACATTGTACTGTATTTTTAGACCCCGCCTGTATATATTATTAACATAGGTGAAGCAACCATTACATCAAAATATATCCAGTTAATTTAGATACATTTTAGATACATTTTCACCTATATATGCAATATAAATTATACATCAATTTTAAAAAATGTAGGCTATTAGAAATTTGGAATGTTTACCATCTATAAAAAAAAAAATGAGCTCAGACAGTTGAGACGCTACCACAAATCCAGCCACTTGATGGCAGCACTCTCCTCGATATAATCATCAAACGAACAGGAAACACCCTTCAGGCCTTCACGTTACAGTAAGTCATCAACGTTATAGCCTGAGAGAGTGTCATTGGTAACCTATGGTACATTACCAGGAAAATAACTATGTGAAAATAGCTCGAAACATAAACGTGATCATTTTCATTACTGAATCTTACATCATTACAACTGCTTGAATTATATCTTGATGGTGACTGGTGAATCAAGTCAACAGTTTCAGTTATTCCAGAACATTTGTTGGCTGATGACAAATGAGCTGTTTTGCAGCTCTTCATCTTGAGGTTGTTTGTAACCATTAGGTCAGACTGACACAATAGGTTACTCATGTGTCTTAATGTGTCTTAGTGATACACTGTTCATGACTGAATATGTAGTGTAACATTAATATTTCCAGCCTGCCGTTAAAATAATACATATAAAATAAACCCAATGATGTAATTTAATTAGAACTTCTAATAATAAAATACTACCATCACAGAAACAAGCTTAGTGTCAAAAGAATTCCAAGCGGAGTGAAAGCAGGCACTGCATGTTATTTGTGTTTATAAAGAGGGCAAATATATCAAAGGGTATTCATTTGGTCCATGGAGAGAGAGACATGCTGTGATAGGATAAAAATTCCACAAAAAAATCCCCCAACTCATAATTAGAAGACTGCTTGCAATTAATATTCAAATCTCATCTGGGTGTTTGCTGACCTGATTTTGAAAAAGGCTTAATCTTTCATCTGAATACGTGATACTAGCATTAATTGTCTCTCTATGTAATACTAACATTTTCCACAAAGAGGCAACATTTGGTTCACAAAACTATCATATTTTGGGGCATAAGGCTTTCCCAGTTAGGGTATGGCTATCATAATTTCATCAAATAAATCACAACCTTGCACAAATACTGTAAAAGTACTACTAAATCAGCTAGCATTAGTGTCACACTGACATCTGAATTTCCTTAGCCATAACTTTGCCATTTAACAGCACAGTTCCATTGCTGCCAAATCTTTCCAGCTGTAACTATCACATACATTCAGCCTGTCTGTCAGTCGCGAACATTGTCAGTGTGGTTAAGAAGAAAAAAAAGGTCAACAAGTTTTCCTGTCCCAAAAATAAGCCCTCGGATTTAGCCTTTGAAATGGGATCTTAAAAACAGCAGCATGCCTCAGCCCAGCTCTCTAATTAGCACTGCCACAGATGTGCGTGCACTTTCATGGACAAATAACACGTGCACACACACACACACACACATACACAAAATAAACAGTCAAAGGTAACACACTCGAAATTGAGAAATAAAAAAAACAAAAAGTGAGACCTAGGAGATCAAATGAACATACCCTGTAGTTTGTGTATTTACAAGACAAGTAGCCTACTATGGAGTTGTTGTTTAACAGTTTTTTTTTCTCTTCCAAAATGTGGGATGTGTCCAGGGTCAATTGATAGTGATATTATTGGCAGACCAATTGACTAGTTTATGTGTTGAGCGTGTGTGAATGGGCTGGTTGTCATTTTCTATCTATGCGCTTTTTCAGTGAGATGTCACGTGACACGCGAGGCAGCCTTGGCCCGCCTTTATCATGCTAATGTTTTTCAATTTCCCCCACAAAGAGCATACATATCTCACACAAAAGATGTCTAAGGCAGGCCCATAGTTCTCCCTCAGTCCGCTCTCTCACACACAAGCACATGACGCACACATACACGTTATACACACTTTGCACTCACGCTGACAGTGTCCCATTTCAATGGTCAGATACAGTCTTGTCCAACGTACACACTGAAGCATTGAGAGGCAAGCATTAATGGGAGATGTGAGACACATTTTGCACCCTTCCTTTCTCTATCTCTCTCTCTCGATCTCTGTCTTTTCTCTCAGCAGATATAGGCTGATGCTGTCTCAAATAACCACATCCTATCAGAATAAAAGAAGTCTTTAATAAAGAAGGTTTTACTGCTTGTTTTCTTTGACAACAGACAACATTCTTACTGTATACATCTTACTCCTTAAATGTACTCTGTGTTCTAGCAGACATTGTCTGTAAACAGTCGTTTAGAAAAGTGCTTGACCACCATGAATTTCTTACCCAGAACATAATAAAATGTTTGTGAATTCAACGTTGAGCTTTTGTACTTTGGACATCTGAGTTCCACAATACATGAATATTAATAAAAGTATAATTTGATCAATTTAGCTAAATCTTTCAACCTGTCTTTATATTATTTTAATAAAATCTAATCTAATATAATATAATGTACTTTATGTATGGCCTTAGCACTGTGACAGGCAACCCAGCTTTAAGTTATTGTTGTTTGATAACAGAATGTGCAGACGGCAGGCACGCCAACACCCGCACAAAAACACAATATTCAAGTGTGTGCTTGTACCCATGCATAAACACACTCCTGCACAAGCACACGCACACAAACCACCACACACGCACGCACGCACACACACATACGCACATATGCTGAAGCTCACACCCCCTATGTCTAAATCAACACATGAACCATTTAATTCTCCGTGTAGGGGCCATTTAACAGGGCATTATAGCCCATTTTAAAATCTCATTAGTGGGGCAGCTGCATTTTGCCACCCCATGCTGGTGATGTTGGCTCTTTTGTTTTATTTTGTCGTGGTGATCCCAAACAGAGCCCCCTTAAACCATAAACCCCCATCCAAAAGTGAAACACACAGTACTTGCAACATGCAGTAAGAGTGCATGTGCTATAGAAAGCCCTTATAAAAACTGTCAGACACACAGACACAGATACTGTAGATGCACATACCAATACACACACGCACATGCTCTCTCTCTCTCTCTCTCTCTCACACACAAATAGAATATATGTACACACATCTGGCTACAGTATGAACATGCAAAGATGCACACTGATAAAAAAAGTGGAATGCCAAATGTCAATGGCAGTAAATATAACAACATACTGCATAAGCACATTTTGCTACTGTATCTGCAACATAAGTGCAGAGGTCTTGGTTGAAAAAACAAGCAATAGGCTACTGTTAAATATCAGGTATGCTTTTGAAAACCAACTTGTTAACCACTATGCTGTGTTAGCCTTGTCCCTGTTGTATAATGTGTCAAATGGAGCCAGTGTTTGTTTTTATTTAACACTAGAACATGGTAACATGGCCCGGTCCCCTTTACAAGTGTTTTCCTGCCATAATGTATTTCTAAGAGAAAACTTTTTTCACCCTGGAGTTTCAGCACATTGTGAGTTGTATATGGCTACAATCCTTTTGGAAGCCGACAAGCACTGCAAGGATAAAGATGTAGGGTAGTGTGCTACACACCTTTGGGCACATTGCTGGCACTCTTTCAGTATGATATGAAATGAGGGGTAGAGTGAAAGTGCCGGTGTTAGCAGCAGAAAAAAAAAAATCCTCACCGTTGAATTTAGCAGGCATTATTTTTAAACTGGTCGAAACCTCAGTTTGTACTTAAAGGGAAAGTCATGCAAGGCAAGATGGATATGTGCCATATACAAGTCTTGCAGATGTGCCTATGTCATTCTCTCTCTCTCTCTCTCTCTCTCTCTCTCTCTCTCTCTCTCTCTCTCTCTCTCTCTCTCTCTCTCTCTCTCTCTCTCCCACTCCTTAATTCTGTCGTTTGTTATAGAGACTGCTATACCATGTGTTATCTCTCTAAACTCACATCCCCCCTTATCCCCCTGTCTCCAGTTCCCTATATTCTGTAAATGTAAATCTTATAAATTGGTAAAATGTGATTTAGTAAGCTCTTATTGAAATGGCTGCATAGGCCTTCAAAGTACAGTAGTGAAAATGGTTTGGCTATGATGTTCAGTACGTTGTGGTACAGGCTGTCCAAAAAGAATCCTTCTTTACTAATGCAGTGACATTTTAGGGAAAAATGGGTGTACAAATGGGAGGAACAGTTTGCTCAGAGACTTTCTGTGTCAATATTGCTTTTGTGGTTATTACTGTGAGCCAACAGTAGGAAAGGTAATTTCAAACTCATTCAGCGTGTTGAGGCCTTGTTTTCAGTGCACTGCTGCTGGTGAATAATCCTGTTAACACAATCCTGTTAACTAATACTCTCAACTCAAAAGGTGTTTCTGCATTGCTTATTCTGAATATGGTCATACATTGATAATGATTTTCTACATTTTGTTGTCTGAAGCTTTAAACTGTTGTTTTGAATACACTGTACATAAATAGGCTGCATTAAGCATCGCCACAAGAACTATACTGTACCGCATGTCCTTGGCATGTTAAATGTATAATAGACGTACTGTATATAGGAAGGGCCAATCAGGAGAATATCAGACTCCTTCCCCACTATAGTCCTCTAAGGAGACACACAGAGTCACATGAGACTCTCAGGTCACTGCTCACAGGTTGTTGCATACACACGCTTGTTTTTGCCTTGCATCTCAAGCCATTTTCTGATTTGATAGTGATAGCGTGATTGTTATGTGTGTTTATGTGTGTGTGCATGTGTGCATGCATGTGGAATTACTGCATGCTGTGGGATTACTGTAGTGTTATGTTAAGATATGCTGTATATAGGGAATTTTATGATTATTTTACATAAAAACATGTATCTTGTACATAGATACCACATCTTACTTAACAATGTTGCTAGATGAACATTTTGAAGAATATGTGCATAGGTCATTTCAAGCCTGCATTGATATACTCAAAATTGCAGGACTGCATTCCTCCAATGAAGAAAGCTAACCACTTGTAGCAGGACAATAAACTCAATGACTGCCGTTATAAAGTTACTATGATGAACACAACAAAATGACACTGACCGCTCAAGCTTCACATTTAGTCGTGATATTTTTTATTTTATTGCTGATAGCGGTAGCATTTCAAATTGTAAGCTAAACATGTCCCAAGTGCTTTTTTTATTATTCATATTTCTGCCATTTGTGGTGCTGGGAAGGCCCAAAAACATAATCACAGAAATGATCTGCCAGAGAACTGCCTTTGTTCAATGATGCATGGCCATAAAAACAGCATGATACTGCAGTATCCAACAGTATAGACCATGTATAACAAATAATTATTGTTCAATACATGTTCTACTGTATATTTACTTCTACTCTATTGTATATTTACTTATATTCTATCTATATACTGTAAGGGTACAAAGTAAATGACATTTTATATTCAGGTGGTATGTTCATTATTCTATTTTCCATCCACCAGCTAACTCAGAAGGCTCAAGGGACAGCCCCTTCTACAGTGTTCTGATGAGAAATGTTTGAGACGCCTATGGTGTAATCAGGTCATCAACATGATGACCTTTGCCATCACTTGAATTGGCAGCAAAACAATATATTTTTGCATGCCAGTGAATTTATGTATGCAAATGTGTTTCTGTGCGTGGTGTGCATAGATGGGCATTCCGTATGAACATATGACTGTAAGTGTGTGTGTGTGTGTGTGTGTGTGTGTGCATATTTCATTGCACATGACCTTCCTTCTGGGCTTGCCACTGTTCTGCAATGTGCAATGTTATGTGTTGTGATGGCATCCGCCCTGCAGCCTCTTCATCACCACCGCCTCAGAATCAAGAGGTTCTAATTAGCCCAGCCAATCAACACCTCTGCACCCACAAGCTTCAATGTAACCGCCTCAGCGTTTGTGACCTCATTACCATGTAAAAACGCATCCATATGCGCATGCCGTGTCTGTGCATGTGAACTGACACATCATTTACATAGCTAACGAGCAGGCGAGCGCTAATAAAACATGTGAACCGTAGCGATGCTGGGCGCCATCATGCGACACTTTGATTGGCGTGAGGGCAGATCCCCGCTTGCATCGGCGGGTCGACGTCTTTCTCCTCGGAGCGGAAGACTTCCAGATGTGGGGTTTTCCCCCCCCAAGTACAAAACAAAGCAAGGAAGCAATCACAGAGGCATCGTCTTCATGAGTGGTGGAGACATGTCAAAGGAAGTCGCTCACCCAGCGTAGGTGGGATAAGGCTATCCAGGGATTACTGGATCTGTTGCATACCATTTAAACTGGTGTGTGTATGTGCAGTACTGTGTAAATGTCTGCATACAGTCATTAGAACACAATGATGTGGGAGGGGGGCCATGCATTGCTGTGTGAACAACACACACTGTAGGTTTTGCTTGCACCTGGACATTCTCTCTCTCTCTCTCTCTCTCTCTCTCTCTCTCTCTCTCTCTTTCTCTCTCACTCTCTCACGCACAGTACTGTATGTATGGTGCTTGGTAATGATCCAATACATTTAGGGTCTAATGAGAAAATGTTTATCATTGGCAAATGCCTGTCTCTGGCTATTCACGTTGCTGCATACATTAGTTCTGTGAGTGAATGCATGATTCATTATGGATTGCAATCTAGAAATGTGAGAAATAGAGAGTTAGACCTGGCTTTCATATATTACATTGATTTAACCTGTAATGAACTAGGCATGTTAAATTATTATTATGATTATGTGTGCATGCGTGCAAATATTGATAACTACCGTAACTCAAAAGCCAAAGCCTTGCTGGGCAATGTGCACTAATGAATCTCCTTCTGTAACAGTTAATCAGGTAAGACCAAAGCACAACTGTTCAGTGTAGCCTGCTCCCATGTGAGCTTACAGTATGTGAAATGACACGCTTCTGCTAAACATCCATGGTTAAATAAAGGTTAGAAAAAAGCACATAACAGTACATGTGGGAAATAACTCATAAAGCATGAATGTTCCCTGTATCAGTTCAAGTCAGATAGAGGCCTAAGGCCCATTTGCAAAAGCACAGGCATGTGTGTGGCTGGCAGCGTATGGTATATATTTCCAAGATGTGTACAGTGAACTTTGCAAATTGCATAAATGTAACTTCACAGGTAGAATAATAATAAAACTATGTAAAACTATGAAATAAGGTATTTTAGAAGTTTGCTTGATTGACAGCACCAGAGGTATTAAACACAAGCAGGAACGGTGAGAGGGAGCTAGGGCACCAAAAGGTGATGTATCTGTGAATGGATAATCAGCCCAGCCACCTACTCACGGGAGGCTCAAGGTAAACACAGCTGTGAAATATCTGCACAAATAACAACTGTATGGACGCCTGAACGGCTGCAGACCTGTCTCTTTCTCTCCATCCTAACTGTCTCTCTCGCTCGTCCGCAAGGATAGCACAGCCAACGGTAGCAATAAGATTCAGATGTGGGAATCGCAAACAGCAGCTACTTCAAATCAAGATCGATGAGAGAAGCAGTGACAACATTCAGGCTGTGGCAATGTCAGTTTGAACGCATCCATCCAAATTTGCGCTTGTTTTGACAACTTTGGGCCACTTTGGTTCTGTCATATGGGAAAGCGCACTGCTTAGAGGTGTGAAATGTTATATGAGAAAATAAGCTATTTACATTCTCTTTGAAATTCTAAATAATTTATATTTCAGTGATTTGGGAGTTTCTCACTGTTTAAACTTCAAACCATCAATGTCATTACTATTAAAACAAGTTTTATAGACCCTGTATTGCATTAAGTGCTACGTATTATATATGTTGCTTTGAATGTTATATTACGTACTGTACATACATGAAGTGTAAAACATGTAATTTACACAGTTTGAATATATATTGTATGGCTACTGTAATGTGCGAATTAACTGGCATAAACAAAACAAAGTCTATTGTTACTGAACATTTTCATACACTATACAAAAGCCAAAATATATGATATCTGTATGAAAAAAATGTACATTGTAATATTGATTGTAATTGTGTAAATTATTACTACAATAATCATTTTGTCTTTGTTTTACTAGGCTGTTGCGGTGCCTTGCCATGCATCGCTATAGTTGTGATATATAGTTGTACTGATGCTACTGATGGTGTCACAACAAGCAACACTGCAGTAGGTACCAAAACAGTATTAGCATCTATAAACAGGCTTATAGATGGAGTGCTATTTGACTGTTCATTTTCATCCTCTTAACGTTAAGCAAGGAGAAACGGGCCCTGCCATTCTCAAATAAATGGAGACCAATGCAAACATGTTCAGTGGCAGCGTGGAGCTGAAAAGGGTTGTTTGAGTTTAGGTCAATCCTGTTTAGATTGGATCGGTCGGTCGCAGAACTTTTTATTTATATTTTATATTTGTCAAGCTCTGTTGAGATACTCCTGGTATAATGCATGTGTGTGTGTGTCTGTGTGTTGTACTCTAAGATGCATGTTGACTCAGGGGTTGGGGATGTAAAACATAATTCAAACACACTGAGATGCATTCTGAGAAAGAATTAGGACAGAAATAAGTAACGTATAAGCATGCTAACAATAGACATCAAATCTGAATTTTCAGCGCCATACACTGTATATTCATGAGAGAAGATGTAGCCTGACGACAATGCAAAACTAGTCTAGTGCCATAAAAAGTCTGTATTGGATGCTATAGCAAAATGTCTTATAAATCATCTATATAAACTAACATGACATGACATGAATATACACAAAGTATAGTGTCCCACACATTCGCTATAGATCCACAATCTATAGCGGATGTGTGGTACACTATACTTATACTTATATACGTTATAATTATTTTATATTATTGTGAATGGTGGTCAGACTCATTGTTGTCTGCCTGACCGCACCCAGAGAATCTGGATTCAGACAGTCAGAGAGCCAACAGGAGCTACACACTGTATGTCTGCATCTATTGTGTTAAGTTGCTGCCCTTTAAATCAAATTGAACTTTGGCTCACTGGACCATGTGCAGCCGTGGATCTCATGTGCAGTCCATGTACAAAAGTCAGCTCAAGGTATTTGCAGATAGGAGACTGGTCACATACTATACGCTAAGGTAGTGACATCTCTGAAACATGCAGGGGGATATGATTAGGGACATAGAGATTACATTAGATATCCCAGTGGAGGCATACATATAGTAAATTGAGACATTGTCCTGGCACAGCTAAAAGAGGGACACCATGCAGAGACACAATGCTGTTCTTTTGGCCATTTGACCAGATTTAACATATTGACCTCATACAGTACCTTTCTGTGATATGAAAATCATTCGTCAGCAGCCCTAAGGTTTAAACATGCCACATGGGAGATAATGGTGATTGTGAAAAAGATAGCTGGCTTAAAAGGGAATATGAGCTCCCAGTTCATTAAACGGAATCCCTCTTCTTAGCAGATCCCAATTATAAGAGCATATACCAAAGATAACGCAACACGTCACAATGACACGACTTGTCATTATAATTATGACGATTATGTCATCATGACGATGAAAAGTCTTGTATCAGCTATAGTAACCAGTCTTTTTTAGAGATATTAAGTGCTCCACTAAAACAAAAAGTAAGTTTGTCCCTGGATGAAACAGTAAAGCAAAGTCAAATATGTGTTTCTCTCCCTCTCTTTATGGGACCTGCTCTGAGTTATTTATGATATAGAAATGAAACGCACTTAGCATGAGGGTCTCTCCAAGAGGGGCCCTCCTTCTGAGGCATTTGCTGAGCATAGAGAGAGGCGGAGATGAGAGAGAGATTGAGTGTGGAGACCAGAAGAGGACTTATTCAAATCCTCCCTCATAGATTAGTGAGCGCATGCAGCTTGACAAGCAGCCCTGTACATTTTCATTTCATTCTTTATTTAAACTGTAAGCAGTTTCTTACTGACATGACAAGGAGGGAGGTAATCCGTTTGGAATTTACAAGTGATGAGACAGGAGACAAACTTGCCGGCATGTCACAGAGCAAATGCAGGGATGTACAATATGCAAATAAGGTTCACAGGCTTGAAAGCAGCTGTCTAATTGTTTGCCGGTATCTGGCAGTGTTTGTCCATGATGGATGGAGCTTTTCTTTCCAGGGGGCCATTAGAAATACAAATATTATGATTTATGATTACGCATTATCTGTGATTGCGAAAAGATGTGAAGCGGTAAAGCCTACAGTGTAAGACAAGTACAAATACTTTGGATTTAACAAATATGGTATCTGTGTATATTCTTGTTCACTGTCAGGGTCAATACTAGTAGGCTTCCTTACCAAATTAAATAATGTGCAGGATGAGCTAAGCAAGTGATAGCTTTATGCCATGTTGTTCAAACTTGAAGATTCAAGTCAGATTTTACATTAGTTTTCTGGCAAACCCCTTGAATCCACTGGGTTATGTTCCAAACCCAAGGAGGACATACAGAATCACATCTGTGAAATAACCAACACAACATGTCTATGTGAAGTAACCGTTGTCTTAGCATTTAGTTATATGGCTTCTCATCCAAAGGGGAGATGATAGACCAGGAGCGGGCAATCCTGGTTCTGGAGGGCCGGTGCCCTGCATGTTTAAGATGTCTCCCTGCTTTAACACACCTGATTCAAATGAATGGGTCTTTGGAAGCCTGCTAACGGACCCATTCATTAGAATCAGGTGTGTTGGAGCAGGGAGACATCTAAAAAATGCAGGGCACCGGCCCTCCATGACCAGGATTGCCCACCCCTGTGTTAGACTATAGTAATACAGTAGCAGTTGTACTTTGCTGGAATAATTGGTTAATTGTAATGGTTGAGTTGGAGCCAACACATAGTTCAACTGGTAATAATGTCAATGAGACGGTAAAAACAGTTGAATTGAAACAGTGAACTCATAATTGAACATACTGTATATTGCAGAAAATGTGCGAATACAGTAATTAACAATGCTTAGCCATATTTTCACTTCGGACAAACATGTCTAAATTACCTAATTGTAAATTTGAAAGTGTTTATTTACTCATATCTTTTTTTGTTTTAAAAATTAGAGGACATATTCCCAAAAGCCAACAACCTCACAGGCCAACAACCGTGACTTTATTAATAGCATCAAGCAAATACAGGATAGTTAAAGTAAGGTCATCAAAATTTGAAATAAATATATAAAGGCAATGGCAGTTTCACTGGATAATTTTCCCTTTAAAATGGTATAGTCCACAGCAGGGGTTTCCAGGCAGAAAATAATAGTCTTTGTAATAACAGGTGACATTTTTTTTTTTGGACTCATATCCGAGACCTTCACATAAGCTGACAATGTTTGGTAGCCTTAGCAATGTGACATTTATAAATATTTGACAACAGATGAGGGGGCTCCGCGGGGTGCCACTCAGAGCACCACAGAGACGACTGCTAATAAAGAAAGAGCCATAAGCCTTCCCTGTATTGTTGAAGAGCACTCAATATCTGAAGGCTGAGACAGAATGCTTTGCTTGGTAGGTATGTGTCTACTGCACTGTATGCTATATACATGCAACTCCATATGCCAGCACTGTACAGTTCATACTGTTATGTACACACACACAATAATCTACAACACAATGCTAAACACACAGACACAACATATCCAATCCTTCTCTCTGTCACACACACACACACACACACACATGCCCGCACAGCATCAACAGGCAAGACATGCTAATGAGAGGCTGATGTGTGTAAAGTGAGAAGCCAGACTTGACAATCATTATCTGAGCAAACGACAAATTAATTAAATGATTTGTGACAGACTGATTCTAAAGCTCTTTGGCTGCCCTTGGGAGACAAGCCGTACATTATTACTGTAAGCATCAGCGCAAAGGTCACATAGTAGCTCAGTCAAGGATTCACAGACGTGCATGTACATGAGTGTTTTTAGGTGTATTGATGCCTGTGTCCATGTGAAAGAGTGCTCCTGTGTAGCCATGGTTCCTGTTTGTTGGTACTGTATTTACAGTAACTGAACATGGATGCGTTTGAGTCAAGTAAGTGAGTGCATCCATCTTCTTCTCAAACATCTGTTTGTGCCTCAGGTTAGAATGGGAAACAGGTGTTGGGGCCAAACACACACTGTTGGCTCAGGGGGAATAAGAAACAATGTAATAGCTGACATGTTGCTAATAGCATGCTATGCTGCCATGATGACAGGACATTTAGCAAGTTGTCTACAGTTATTCCAGCGTTACACCTGCTCTGTAATCTGGCTCATATGATCTGGTTCATGTTTTCAAAACGTTTCTCTTCTCCATCCCTGTTCTTTTTCCATCTAGTTGTAGAACTAAATAACCAACCGCCGCTCTTTGTAATAGAACCTTTATTCCTCTGTACCCTTCTCTCCATTGCTATCTAATTATGTGCTCTCTCTCTCTCTCTCTCTCTCTCTCTCTCTCTCTCTCTCTCTCTCTCTCTCTCTCTCTCTTTCTTCCTCTTCTTCCTCTTTGTGTTGCATGTGTGCCAGGGTGTGCGGTGCTCGGCACTGCGAAGAGCCCACTGGCCTAAAAGTGAATGCTTACGTAATTGCCAACTGTCTCCAGTCATTAGGGGCGGCCCTCTAAAAAAGACATGCTTTGCCGACAGCTGCGTCCCCTCACCTTTGCCCGCCTTTCAGATCGCATTTTCTTTAAAGCGCTCGGCCCCGTTATAGTTAACCCCGGAGCACAATGAGCACTGGGCCAGCTATAGGAAGAGGTAGACCATCTCACCATTTATGCAGTGTTTGACCATAGCCGTGCATCATTAATTGCAGACAAACACAGTATATGGATTGTATCAACAATGTACAATAGTATATTGCACATACATGATGCGTATGATATACGATATACTGTACATACATATATATATACATGGAATATATACTGTAGCCCCACATCAAATAATGACAGTTTCCCGTCTGTTCAACAAGCTGACTGAGCTGCATTTAAGAACTCTATATTATAAGTGACTAGTAGGCTACATTCCAGTTTGCTCCATAGTGCTTGCACCTGGATCTTGTCCTGAGTCTACAGTAACAAAGTTTGCAGCGCGGCGGGACCAAACTCTATCCTTACATTGCTAAGATGGCAAGACTGGCTAAAGTTGGTTTTAACTCTAATGCTAAATGACAAGTGGTTTTTACTGCCTCGCAGAAAGACTGGACACGTTGAGGGCAGAATCACACACGCATAGCCTGATGCACTAAGCTTATTATATGTTAAGTATTACAGTATGTGGCTCACCCCGCACAGCCATGCACCACACGTCCACCACTTGGTCACTTCAAGGACGTACTGCGTTTACTAAGAAAACAACTACTCTACTAACTCCACTAAACTATTTACACCGCCTTTGCAATAATGCTTAGACTGCACCCACAATACAGAGTTGTAAAATAACATAAGGACAATGATGATGTATTTCTTGGATTATTTCTATGGATTATTTCCATAAAAATAAAAATATATAAAAATAAAAATAAATATATATATATGCATATATATATATATACTGTATATACAATATATTGGAACATAATTTGTTTTACACTAGTGTTTAAACCATTAAACTATGTTTAATTTATTTACATTTAGACTTTTAGACAGAATCTAAATGTTGTGGCATGTTGCAGCTGCAATACTGTTCATACGCTCTCTCTTCCTGTCTGCTGCATGCATGTATTGTAATTGTGTGTGTGCGCGTGCACATGCGAGCGTGTGTGTGTTTGTGTGTGCTATCACATCTGCAGGGCATCTGTGTCCTTGGTATGTAAAGGCATGACCCCGCTGTCACTAAGCATGCTCGGGAAGGCCTCTCTGAGGACACACAGCTAAAACGTGTCCACATAAAAGCAGGAAATGTCAAGGCATCGTCAGTTGCTAATATTTAAACAAGGAAGTCTCATCTGAGCGTTTGAAATGTAATGCGTTTTGAGTTATGCCTGTTATTTATATTTCTTTGAAAATCCATAAATGAAATGGCATAAATTGTTTCACCATGTGCTATGACAAAACATATTTAGGTTGGCTATCTTAATGTTTGTGAAAATAATCACCAGTACATCATATACGTTGTAAAGATCCCAGTGAGGAAGTAGTTTATGTTATCACTTTTCCTTCTACTCCAGGGGCCAAAACTGATATTTTAACAAATTGGTACCACCCTAGGTGACCAAACATTTGTGATATTTATGACTTCCTATATCTCTCTAGTTTATATGTTTGTATGATAACCCTGCATATCTAGTAGCTTATTGATAGTTATCACTCTGTAAACAATCCCACCCCATACCAAGTAATACAACCCTGATTTCTTTATAGTCCATGGTGATATGTGTCACATTTGTTCTTGTTCACATTTTCATAAAATCATAAAACTTGGTACACTTGTACAGTTTGGGGCCCCAAGCATTTTCAGAAATGGAGTCATTGCAAAAAAGCCTTGTAGTGACCCTGGCAACCATATTCCTTTCCGCCATATTTGTCCTGCATGCGCATTTGCAAGTGGGCATATTTTAAATAGGATGTCGCTCCCATGATTTCTGTTGGTTAGCTGTATTGGTCAACTCTTTAATGGTATTACTATAACAAATATGCACATATACTGAAGAAAGATCCAAAGATCCAAATGTTTTATTACATTACATTAATACAAATAAATATGTAGGCTAAATGTAGCAGCTGCAGCAGCAACAACTACAACAACTACAAAATAAATGGACCTGTTTAATAGGTTACTATTGCAGCCTTTCTATGTTGTGCAAATAAGTGTGCCAGTTTGACCCCTTGTGTAAATGGTCCCTGTGCAGAAGCTCACGGGGCCATGAATCAACCATGAAAGATAATCAAATCATATGCAAATGTGGTTTGCACATTTCTTTCCCTTCTATCTCTTTTTTTTCTGCGACGCTTGATGCCCTGAGGGGGGCCTGTCTCAGTTGTAAAGGGGAGGGGCTACAAATAATGAGGGTTCACGCTCGAGGGACTCTTTCTAAACATGGGTGAGTGGGGGCCTGTTCTCAGGCAGGAGCTGGTGGAATTAGACAAGACAAGGAGGGGTGCGAGTGTAACGGTGGCAGGCCAGTAGTGCTGTGCAGTAAATTATGTAAATCTCACTCTCCGACACCTTACGGACGCTCTGGCGACGCACGCTAGACATCATTGGGCTTTAGCTTATCTTGCTAAGCGTCAGCTCTCTACGTGGGGGAGTGGGGCTCGTGTCCCGTGTAGAACAGACTCCGTCACATGAGCTATGAGATACCCCTGCACCCCCCTGTTACCACAACAACCATTCCTTTCACTTAATATTATCATAATATCATTTAAATATATATAT
>JAODOY010027910.1:0-22981 GCA_025399855.1 Forbesichthys papilliferus | reverse complement strand
TCTCTCTCTCTCTCTCTCTCTCTCTCTCTCTCTCTCTCTCTCTCTCTCTCTCTCTCTCTCTCTCTCTCTCTTCTTTTTTCTCAGAGCGCGTCACGCTCTTGTCGGCATCAGATTAGTGCCTCTGCCACTGATAACAGCATCCGATGGAGCTCTGGCAGTGTCAGACATTTCTGATCAAACACACCGTTACAACACACACATACAAATAAACAAGCCACTGCATGGAGACGTGATGTCGGCAGACTGTTGTCAAGGCACCGTCTCATACAACCTGACATGCAACTTTCTTATTACTTTATGGTTAAGGACAAATATGACAAAATATATGTTCTTACACAAAAGGTGTCACAATATTTAATATTGTCTTGTTTCAATATCGTGATAGATCATATCATGTGATAGATAGTTACAATTTTAGCAGAATGTATGCCATTGTTTCATTCACGGCACTTAAATTAACAATTTCTATCAGCATTCTGTACATAAACAACATATTGTTAGTGCTTCCAAGATCTGCAGAGGCGGGATATACAATAACGGAATGCATAATATCGATTTAGTCTAGTATAGCCCTCCTACATGTTACACCAATGGGTGTATGAAGCCTGCTGCGAACATGATGCTGACAGGAATCATTTGCGTTTGGTTAGACATGACCTTGATAACACCTTGACAACACCTCTCAAAAGACTCACACTAACACACGCAGACACATAACCACACACAGGACTGAAAAAGTAAAATATTGCTCATTTACTGAGAGAGTAACAGAGATCAGCCTAATTACTGAGAGAGCGGATAAAAACAAAAAATAAAGACATAAAGTGTAAGTGTTTTGCCAGCTGTCTCGTCAGCCAACAGGCCAAAAGGGTCTCCAATGACAACACTTTGTGGGCTATTAAGAATCACATACAAAGCAGGTGAGAAATGTGGTGTCATCTCATGACACATTCAAGTGTGAAACTTTATTTCATGAACCCACTGCTGTCATCAAGTGTTGTGCCACTCGTGAATCAAGTTTTAAATTGAAGGCAAAAGACAAAGCAATATTTTGTAGTGATTTTCAGTATATCATTTTACAAAAAAGTATGTACTAAATTCACAGTAGTGGAATTGAAATTGAAATTGAAATAACGCAAATCCAATAAAACTCACAAATGACATTTTGTTACATTTTTTCTGTAAACCCATCATTCAAAGTTGTTTGTCATACTGTAGAAGTGGTGCTACAATGTGTCAATAGAATAATTATCAGGTAATTGGACCAACCAATCATAAGAACACATGCGTGCTGTCAGAAGACTGAACCACTTTCATCCAGTCAGAACAAGAGCCATGTGGCGGCATTGGTTCTGTAACCGGCAGAGCAAATCATAAAGACATCAGGATGGTTTACGGATGTCTAACTTCTGATAAGTGGATAATCTTATAAGAAAAAAACACCTGCATATCAGCTGCATAACACCAGCAGGAATGTACTGCATTTAGAGATATATATGTTTCAAGGTGGCTTGGGTGCTGTAACTGACTTGACATTTTATAACATGAGATAATGTTTTCAGATGAATGTGGTTGGAATATTTGTTGCGCAATTAGCCCAGGGAATGCATGGCAAGTCCTAAGGGGCATTTTATGTGGACACTCAATATAAGCATCATGTGGACACTCAATATAATGAATCAATTAAAAATCTGAGCCAACTCAAAAAAAGTTTTCATCAAACAGTTATTATACATTTACATTAAACATAATAACCATTGTTTTTCCTATTTCGAGATATTAAAATGTTTATGATATTTTGACTTGACTTTTGAATTAAATATATAGTATATTATATTAGTTATCGGTAAGCCTCTCTGAGCAAGATGTCCATCTCCTAGCTCTACTTGGATACAAAGGGTCTGCAAAGTTATATTGTACTTGCAATTGCCAATTAAATTATGATTATTATAAAAAATAAAGAAGCTATTTTACGGCATCTATTATGCTCACCCTGTCCTTCATCGAGCACCTCTACAGCAAATGCCATTGCTGCACTCTTATTACTCTGTACAGTACTTTGAAATTATCAGGGAAATCTGTATAGCCGAGGTGCACGGGATTTGGAATCCCAAGGGTTTGGAACCCTAGGGCGTGGGAGTTGGTCTGGGACCCTAGAGCAGTATATACAGAATCCCCACATATAGGATAGTCATACATGCATAGTGCAGTACTCAGCATATTGGACCCACTTATGAAGTCTTTGTTTTGCTCCTTTCTTTAACTTTATTTATTTCATTTTAGAATTTTTGATCTCCTTTAAAAATGTATTTTATTTCTGTTTTTTCGTGTATTTCATTTCTGTATTTTCTTGTGGGAAGCACAATTGTACATGTATTCCCTCTATGTAAAGCACTTTGAGCTGCATTTCATGTAAGAATAGTGCTATACAAATAAAGTTTATTATTATTTTTATTATTATTAATCTATAGTAAAAAAGATACATCAAGTGTCCATAAAAAGATATTTCTTAATAATAGATAACACAATACAATATATTTTGACTTACATGTCACAGGTTTTGGTCTCATAAAAAAATGATATGGAGAACTTCCCTGGAAAGTGCTACTGTAGCTGAAATACTGTAGGCCCTAATGCGCAAAAGGACATTTACATTACATTACATGTAATGAATGAATGGGAGGTCAGTATTGTTCATACTGTGGTCATAGACTTCAGCTGCACAGCTGAAAAAGAGATGATGTCAAAGTGTGGTAATGTCAACTAAACTTGTACTCTACTGTAGCTGAAAGTTAGTAAGTGTAAGTAACTGACAATTCTGACAAAATAGTCAGTAGATTGTTGGTCACAGTGGTTATATTGGTCTTAGTACTTTATGTGGAGGGAATCTATGTATGATAAAGCATCAATGAATATGGTGATGTCTGAAGTTCAGATAAAAGTATATCATTGCTTGAGGGTTTTGAATGCAATTGTATAATGTGTTATGAATCCCATACGTGGCATCAGAAAACTGCTATCTTGAATTTCATTGGGATGCATTATAGCCTTTGAGGTATGCCTCATCCAATAAGGTTTAGAGGCATGAAAGAGGCACTGAAAAGATAGGAAATCTGTCTCTTAGCAAATAATTTCAACGTTCTATGGATTGAATGAGAAAATCTTTTGGCCTAACTAAAGTAGAAGATGGTGGCAAGGATTAGCACTGCTTTAGTAGAGCTCATTTACATCCCCAGCATCGGTAATCTAATGCTGCTTGAAGAGGGATTAAGCCCCTCTCCCTTAACTTTGATCAGATATACAACACTTGTCTATCTACTTAGAAATATTCACCCCAAGGAGAGATCGGGAGGAGCCCATGTATCATTGTTACGCTACCTCAGGTTTTTTACTTTGTAATGATCCCCAGCTAATGTGAATCCAGCAACTACAGTAAGTCCCTCATTTGCTCAGCTTTAACTCATGTTTAAAGATGAGGGGAGATGAAGAAGGAAGTTCTGTCAATACACATCAATGCAGAGGGAGAATTCATTCTGAATCACTTTTCCATTTCTTCTGTCATTCCATTATTGTGGCTTTGTTTCTACTGTAAACCACCATCGTGTAACTGGATTATGACAGGAGCAGTGTCCTACATTATGTAGCAAGGAATGGGAACCTCAGAAAAATGCTGCATAGGGATATAAAGGATAATGTAGTTTAATATTTATAAATAGTATGTTCAGAATGATAAGCCCCTGTTAGTCACATCATTAAAACATTTTCAGATGAAAATTCAATCATAATCAGAAATAGGGTGATCATATTGAAGACCACATGTTTAGCTAATCCAAATGCTTAGCTAATACAAAGTGTTTTATTTAAGGATTCCACTTGGGTTGGGTAAAGTTGGGTATAGCGTCACGAGAACAGTTAATTTTGTCATGAGAAAGTCGTCTGGAAAGTCCTAGAAATCATTGTGAATGTGTCCAAGGTTTTATTTCAAATTTATATTTAGGCCATAGATATAAATGTGAAGTTCTGCTGACATGTATTTTTCTGCTATCATGGGCTATAATCTTACTCCTCTCTCACTGCAGGTTCATTAGGATTTTAGTGGCTATAACTGCAACTTCTTTGTCGAGTGCGTGGACAAGTGAAGATTTCAGCATGTTTCATCGGCCATAACGCCCACAAAAGACCGCAGACATCAACAGTCATTGTCCGGCAACCTCCGCCGTTGACATTAGAATCCACTAAATGAAGATTATTTGCATCTCCTGCTGTGTCGGGAAACATCTTCTTGGTGTATGCTAGTCGAAATTGATATATCCATATTACATATTTACACACACACACACACACAAACCTTTAAATCAATAAACTTTCCAGCAATTTTTGCCGATATGTATGGAGGCCTTTGTCGGAGTCCTAATTTCCTTGACTTGTTGGACAGGATCTTGCAGTAGAAATGACAGTGCATCAATACACTACAACCTGATGTAACCACCCTGCCCCTGCTTGACACCATGTTGCCCAGATTAATGAATGTCCAGAGACAATCTAGATGGAAGCAATTTAAATAGGCTCCCCGGATGAACAGCTACAACTCAACATTAGAACAGGCATTAATTCTCTATCTCCCATTTCCTCCTGTCTGCTTCTGTTCCCTTTCAACCTTTCACTCCGTCTGTCTCTGTGCCTCCCTTATGTCTCTCTCTCTCTCTCTCTCTCTCTCTCTCTCTCTCTCTCTCTCTCTCTCTCTCTCTCTTCATTGCTGTCTGTCTGTCTGACTGCCTGCCTGACTGTCTATACGTGTGTATGCCGGTCATCTTCACTGACTGTGTTTACATGCTCACTCATTCCACTATTATTCCACCTTTTTAAGGATATTTCACAGATTCTAGTGGTTGTACATCTATGCCCACAGACAGACAGGTTGACCTGGTCAGGGGATGGAGGCATTGGGATGTGGTAGAGGCTTGGCGCAAGATTAGATTAGAACTGCGGGCTACCGAGAGAATGGGCAGGTCCTCCAAGGAACTGAGATCAAAGGACCATCTGCCCATAGCAAGGAGGGGGCTGGTAAAGGGATGGGAAAACCTGAAAAGGAGGGCATTTCTGGCCTCTGGCAACAGTGCCTAACAACATTAAATGGAAGTCTAAATCTTTTTTTCCATGCCGGCCATTCATCATATATATACTGTATATGCAGAGCAGAACCAATTTTTGCAATGCTGTACATTGTAGCAGAAGTTGCCGTTCTCAAATATGTTCCACTTGCTTGTGGACTGCTTGTATTAATGTGGCAGAGAAAGCTCATGCAGTAGTCTTTTTGTGCATTTATGTGAGTGCTTTTGCTTTCAAAGTCTAAACGATCATCATTAAGCATAATGAAAATGTATTGCGGATAAATTGTTTGGGGAAGGACATGATACAGAACAGTCTTGCAAGGAGTGACACGAGATCCAAAAGAGATCAAGAAACAGACAGCAATACTAATAATTTTCTAAGCACTTCCCAAACATTTTATTGTCATTTTAAATTGCTTATGTCTAAATCAAAGGTCAGTGGGCAAGAGTAAAGCATGCCATTAAAGGTATAGTCAGCTATTGCAAGCTAAATGTAAACTAATACACGTTTTGTCCAATTTTTTCATATATCTCTTTGAATTTCGCTATTTTACCGTACTCTGTGCGTGTTGTAAAATAATCTGATACTTCAACACAGCCCTGTCTCCGTAAATAGGAACATTAACGAAGAGGCGAACACTGCTCGTATCAACAAAGCCATAGTACTATGCTTCGCTTCACAATGCATGTCAAAGTGTGAGGCGGCACCGCAGAGGACCGCGGATCAATACTGTTTTATTTCCGCTTGAAGTTAGCACGCATTCTCAAGAATGACTGACCCTGCCTTTAATACAGAAGGAAAAAAATAAAAGAAAGAAAAACAGATAGATTTTGACATCTCTCCATAAATGCTTATAAATGTTCGTTTGTGTCCTTGTGAAATGTTAAATTTGAGGAGTTCTTTTAATAAAACATAATTTTCATAATTTTACAAACCACATAAACTCGCCGTGTTTATGATTATGACCTCATAGCATATAATAATGTGGAGATCTTGATGAAAAGCAGCCTACATGCTCACATTAAGAACATGGCACTTGAAGCAACTCAGTGTCACAACTGTACTGGTCAAGATGTCACAAACACAATATGTACTGCTACAGTACATACTGTACAGTACCGTTGGTGGGAACTGTGTCACTGTGTCATCTGTACAGAAGTCAATAGCCACTTAATCCCCCTTTGTCATAATGTACACCTTCCTGATGATTAAGCATACTTGAAAGCACCTTAAGATGCGTTCACATGAAACACAGCAGATGGCAAACCTGATATCATGTTAGTGGACGAGAGCAGGATGGCAAAATTAGCCGGCGAAAAAATGCTGGCCCCGGCGAACGGCTTGCCGTCCAAAGTTAAAATGTAACATTTTGACATCCTCCGCGACGGAATTTACAAGAAGATGCTCGTAGCTCCCTCACTCACAGAGAAAACATAGTCAACAAGAAGGTAATACTTTAGGTGCAACAGCACTATAATACTATACAATATAGCAACAATGTCCATATACTTTTTTTGATATCTTTACGACTGTTTACTTGTCCTGATCTGGAAAATTACATTTAAAATACTCTGCTGCTTTGACTAGAATAGTATAAAAAAGGTGGCTTTGATCAAAACACACTATTCTGTTACAAAGTGCTATTTCATATTATACAACAAGTGGAATATAAGTGTATGTAAAATGTAGTGATTTTGCCCTCTGTTGGGTTCTCCATTTTGAACATGGAATTGAAAATCACCTCCAAAGCTGCATGCAGCAATGTGAGTATAGGAGCAGGCACTGGAGTAAAACACCAGTGCACAATCAGCACTGCAGGGGTGGAGTCATACAGCTGTATCCAGAACTGTTGCATGTTAAAGGTGATGAGGTCAACGAAGGTATTCATCCAATAAACTATTTGCCAAATTCAGCAAATATCTCCTCAAACATCCACCAGGAGCATTGCCAGAATATTTGGGCCCCATGGAAAAAAAATCCTATTGGGCTCCTATCAAACTGTTTTAGATTTAAATAATGTACGGAATAGGCCTCTGTATTAAATGTATCACTAACAGTACACTTCTGCTGCTCTATACCACAGTTGTGCAGATTCTAGTTTTGGCCCTCATCCTTATATTAAGAATAGACCTAATGCAAACGCTTCAACATCTAAAACAAATGTTGGCTACTGAATGTGGGCCACACACATACACACACTATATGCACGTGCGGCCGGCCTGGATATGAAAACAATTAACAGAGGATCTTGGGTTATAACATATGTATGCTTTGATTACACAGTGTGACTTCATTATCATTACTAAAGTAGATCATTAAGTAAATCATCATAAAGTAAACTGAACCTTATCTTCTCAGGAGGCAATTACGCACTCAGTATAGTTCAGTATAGTAAAGTATTGTATAGGTTTCAACAGATATTCCTAGTTAGCTGCTAGCTCTAAAGCACTTTATATGTGGTAGAACGACATAGTAAAGAGAAAAGTCGATTTTTACCATTTTGTCCAGACCAAACTGAAAGGTTCAAAATATCGGACCAAACAAGGTAGGTGTGAAAGCACCCTATGTCTGCGAGCAGAGTATTCTATAAAGCTACTGTACCTGTAGCCTACTCTAGCTAGATATGCTATTTAGTATCCTACTGCACTGGCTTACATAACTACTAAATTCCGTCTTGTTTTGTTTTCTGTTGGAATTCTGTCCCTAACTGAAATCTCACTGTTTCCTCTCATTTCTTTTCTGAAAACCCATCATTTTTGAAGGTGGATAGAGCAATCAGTGTCATTCTCATTCAGCATAGGCTGCACGACAGTATTTTCTTTTCCTAGAGCGGGCGAAAACATTTTAAAGAATTTTAAGGGGGGTGGAGTGTCTTGAAGAGCGTGTCCTGCCTGACCTTATTATGGTTAAACATTTTATCTTTCATCACATTTTCATTCAACATACTGTAACATTTTAAAAATTATTAATTTATTTTGTAAACAATTAGGGGCTTCTACCAGCGTCGGGTCCCATGAATCATTTATGGTGTTCCCCCATTAGCGACGCCCCTGCAGTCCACTAGCTGTTTGTTCTGTGAGTGTGCTGTAGTAGAAGCCAGTGGTCCCACACATCCCTGGCTCTGTTAATGTGTGTGTGTGTAGGTGTGTGTGTGTGCGCGCGTGTGTGTGTGTGTATGTAGGGGATGGGGCATCCTAGGTAGCAAATATCAACAATCAACAATCAACAACATCAATTATCCAGCATCACTTACCCCACCTTTAATTGTAGATAAGTGCTCTATAATAAAGTTGTCCATGCTGGCTTTAGGCCCTGTGTCCACATAGCGCCTTTATCTGGCAGTTTTCTGGCACCCTTTTTAAAACGTTCAGATATTTTCAACTAGAAGCGCTCAGAGCGGCCACATTAAAAGACGCTGGGTGTTTTTCTCTCAACTGCTGCATGTAGACGCATCTGCTCTATCCTCATTGGAAACAATGGCCCTACAAAGCGCTATGTGGACACTTGCCTTAAGTGGCAAAACATGATAACTGTAAGATAATAATACTGTAAGTCATCATTGTCACAACTGAAATGAGGGGAAAACAGTATCTCACCCCTGCAGATAGGGACAGGAAAGTCCCACACAGAGACACCAGCTGTGTTGGAAATGCAGGTGAGAAGGGAGTGTCCGTCCAGGACATAGCCAGTGACACAGCGATAGCGGATCTTGTCACTGACGCTGAATTGCGTTCCGTTCAGAATGCCTTTAGGCGGAACGCCGGGGTTTCCACACGAGTTGCTCCGTAACTCTAGAAAATGGAAGATGATGGAACAGTGGTGAGGCAAATTATGTTTTGACATTCCACAGGAGCTAAGTACACAAAAAGACATTGCAGGACATTCCCAACACGTGGAGATCATTGTGGCCTGCCAGACACCTGCGTCACTGCTCTGTAGTTGATACCAGAACAGACACACAGGGCACAACAAAAATAACAAATGGTTACGTTTGTGGTGAGGTGGCCAACGCCCAGCCCAACAGTGGTGTGTTCAATCCCAAACATGGCCAACCCATGAGTAAACATAATTGAGTAATATTTAACCGGTACAATACAGTATGTCTAACCTGGTCTTTAATACTTGTAGCATACTGTATGCTAAATGACTTTAATATAAAAAACCATGTTGTATTTTAACATACTGTACGATACTGGATTATCAAGTGGAGAAAATTGGCGACATCTCTTCAGCCGAGAACCATACTTTCTATGTACTAATACTAATCTAATAGTGGCTAACTAAGTTTCACACAACCTCAGATTAGAAAATTCCTATCTAATCCTATTTATAATTTAGAGTGTACATTATTTTCACAGAGTAATATTAAATGAGAAAACTGCCAATCTTGGCTCAGTATAGTGGCATTAATGATGTTTATTCTCCGGCTCAGCGGTTCCTTGGCTCTTGGACATATGCAATGCAAGAAAACGGTAATGATGATAGCATTCATCTCATTTTATATTGATATCCATGAGCTGTATTATTATATTGTTAGCAAAGCATAAAAACAGCTGTAAACCACCTTTATATTACACACATCTTAGTTTTGTTAGATTGTTTTATTTAGAGATTCTTATGTAAGAACAAAGACCTCCATTGGCCTTTTCACCTATACAGTAGGCTCTTCTGCAGACTAGAGCCCATATAGACTCAGCCCAGTCTCATGAGATTGATATAAAATGATGGGAAACATTTATGCATCAAGGATTGACTAATAGGACTTTTGTAAAAAAAACAAAAAAAACAAAAAAGAGACAAAGAGACAAAATAAAATGATGTCAGCAATCAGATGACTATGCCCTACCTAGATACAGGAATAACCTGGATAAACTGCATACTGTATGAAGTAGACTGAATTCAGGTTGCATTGTACCAACAGCTTTATATTAGTTTGTCCGTGTTTTTCTTCCATTATTAATTATAGCACTGTGTTTACAGCACCATCATAGCTATTTCATATATGAATTATCTGGAAAATATATGTTTAAGGGTTGACTTCCAGATAATCATCAACTGAATAAGTAATTAGCATACCGTCAGTATAGCATAATTAGTCAAAACCTGTGTTGTTTTGATGACGCAAATATCAAAGTTTCTTTCCGCCAACTATATATTGTTACCAGTTTGTTATCATACAGGCAAGTGTAATTATTGTCGACAACTGCCATCTGGCTCTTAGGCTACTGATACAGCAACTGGCATGTTGGAATTGAATAAAAAAAAGCTTTTCATCAGAAATCATCAGCTCTGTGTGTGTGTGTGTGTGTGTGTGTGTGTGTGTGTGTATGTGTGTGTGTGTGTGTGTGTACGTGTGTATAATATTAATAAAATAATATTAATACATTTAATTTTAGGGCGCCTTTCAAAACACTCAAGGACATCTTACATTGTACACAGACAAATACAAAGATCTATAAAAAATGTTTGGTTAAGACATATAATACAGTTTTGGACTTTGAACTAAGGCAGGAACATACATTATGGAAACAATTACATTAAAATGATGTGGGAAGTATATACTAATTAAAATAATAATACATACTTATTGGGAGGGCAGGGGAGAAAAGTGAGAGTGGAAAAGAAGGTAATTGGCAACCCTGAAGAGATGAGAAGCTTAGCAAAAGGGGATGTGCAGGAGAAGGGGGTTCCCGAGTCTCGGGGCAGAGCAGCTGAAGGTGGAATGGGGGGGGGGGGGGGTCCATTTGTTGTATAATATGCTGTAGAGGAGGATCGGAGATATCGAGAGGGACAATATGCCAGTAGAAGGTCAGAGTTAGGAGGGAGCCAGATTGTGGATGGCCTTATATCTAAGGAGGAGAATCTTAAAGTTGATACAGAATTTTATAGGAAGCCAATGTAGTTGAAGCCGAATAGGAGTTATGTGATCTGTTGACCTTGTGTTTGTGAGGATTCTGGCAGCAGAGCTCTGTACTGTGTTTGGTTGGGATGCCAGAGAGAAGAGAGTTGCAGTCATCCAGATGTGAAGTAACAAAGGCGTGGAGGAGGGCTTCGGTGCTTGAGCATGAGAGTGGGGTACGGAGTCTAGTTATGTTGCGGAGGTGGAAGAAGGATGCTCGGGTAATGGTTTTGATGTGTGAATCGAATGAAAGGGAGTTATCAAAGGTGAAGCAAAGACTTCTATATACGAGACAGAGAAGCTGAGAGTACGTTGACTTTACTGACCGACACAGCTGTGAAGTTGCATTTCAAAATGTTAATTTCTAGGAATCATTTACTAATCCAATTACTAATCCACATTCCAGTCCAGATGCTCAAATCCACAGCCCATTATCCTGAACGGCTGGAATAGCCTATTAATTACCACCCAGCAAAAGGGCTGTCGAGGTTCACAGAAAATGTAGTTAATACACGGTTATCGTAAATAGAAGAACATTTAAGAGAATATTTTAGATGTTGCTTACACTGTATAAATTGACAGCATGACTGTAACAACACTTTTGCAGTTTTAATGGGAATATAAAGAAAGTGGTCCAGCAGACAACAATATCTTATAGTGCATATCCAATGTGTGGGGCAGAATGTTTGAGGGAGCCCTCTATGGCATGGAAGGGAGATGTGCTTTTGTTTTGATCAACAAGCCTTCTCCAGAATGACTCCACCTTTAACAGAGCCAGGGCTGTGTAGAAACACAAGATTACGTTTTTCAGGGCGCACACAGAATGGGCAGCTAGCAGACCGTGAGTATATTTGCTGAATTTACAGAATTTGATGTGTACCATTGTATGATTGGCCCATTTATTCTTAACTGCAGGGTCAGTCATTCTTGAGAACGCTTACTAATTTCAAGATCACCAGCCCACACATCGAAATGCACTGTGAAGCAAAGCATACTCTGTTGAGCAGTGTTTGCCACTTTGTTTATGTTCTCATTTCACAGAGCCAGGGCTGTATAAGCATACAGTACTATCAAATATTTTGTTCAACGCGCACAGAGAACTTTAAAGTAGTGAAGTAAGTAGAGATATTTGATGTCTATCAACATTTATATTAGCTTACAATTAACTTGCAATAGCTGACTTTACCTTTAATAGTAAAGTAGGTAAGTAGTAAGTAAGCAGACACATCTGTTCATTAGCACCACGTCACATAAGCAACTCTGTGCTGAACGTCTGATGCGTATATACCCTCGTAAGCGCGACACTTTACTCTCTGACTTTCGGGAGGTAATACTGTCGATATCCATTGGCTGTTAGCATTGTCACTCACAAGTATGTCTCCGTAATTTCCGATGCAACGATAACTAACGATAACTCAAGACTCAATAAGTGACAACAGCTGCCCAAACCTAGGGTCTATCGCAAATGTATGTTCAACACTCCACTTCACAGCAACAATAGTGCAGTCAGTCTGTAGATTGAATGATACAACAGTAATCAATCATGGTTTTATGAGATGCCTAGGAATGTCTAAATAACATTAAAAGTATTGTTTTTAATGACGTAGTATGAAGCACTTTGTGTTACATTAATTTTTATGAAAAGTGCTATATAAATAAAGATTGATTGATTGATTGATTGATTGATACCATTAGGCTACAATGGTTGAAATGTGGGGCCTTCATGACAGCGTCACATAAAGAAGTGGCATCTCTGCTTCTGAATATTATGTAATAAATGTTGTGGTGTTTGATTTTGTCTCATTAGCATTTTCCCTATCAAATAAAATAAAATTAGAATGAAATGTGCTATTTTAAATATTTTATTTTTTGTAGACTATTAGTGACACTGTTTATCATATCCAGAAGCTGGCAAAACAGACATGTTTGTTGAAGTAAACAACATGTAATCAATTATTAATATACAAATTATCTTGTATATCGACAGTAGACACACAAAGGCAAATGATGTCTTCTTCTGTATATCTTTCCCACCAAACTTTCTCATCGGCCGTGCTAACCATACAACAATACAGACATCCAGATGAACTTGGCCAGCTCCATTCAATATTTGAGTTCCTATCAATGAAAATAAGTTGATGAATATGATGGCCTTCATGATGCTGATGATAGTGGTGAATATTAATATGTGGGTAGGCCTATTTATGACAATTATAATGACAATAAGATTAAGAAGGATATCTAGAATATAAGTATGTATACTGTTGGCCACGCTTATGACATCACTGCCACATATAGCCTGCATACATTCCATCCGTACTTTATGCATGTTTCCCCAGCCCTTGTGTCTATCCGTACGCATTTGCAAGGTCCAATACAAACAATTGTGGGGCAGTATGGATCCTCTGATCTTCTATGAGACGGAAACAAGTGGTGCGGTGAGTTTTTAGTGGAATTACTAGTGTGACTATGGCAACGTCCTTGCGTCCTTCCTTCCTTTGATTGGGTAGGCTAAATTCCTTTTGATTGGCTCTTCATTGCTTTTGTGAGAATTATTTCACAACGTTGTAGACTCCTCTTTAAACACCAGAATTTTTCAAACAAACGCATCTGAACAAGAAAAAAATATATATACAGTATATATACATGTTTGAATTATGGATTATTTGCAAAGGTAGTGAATGTATTCAAAATTATTTGTAATTGAATTTAATATTTAAATTAATGTAATTTTATTTAATATATAATAAGTTGTACAATTATTCAAAGATGATGTATCGTTCTTCAGTCAGAGACACTAAAGGACAAAATATACTTGGTGCAGTTCAACAAAGTGTTACAAATCGAAGGGTATCTATTTAGCTACACAACCATTTACTAAAACAAATGGCAATTTATTATGCAGCACACCGCTAAATTCAAAATATTTGCATGTTAATCTCCACCGAACATAATAATAGACGGGTCACACATGATAATCACGTGCCAAAAGAGGATTTATAACCTCTTTTGATAATTAACTTGACTTAAAATGACTTGACTGAGACTGACAATGACTGAAAATAAGGGAAGTCATTACACTCAAACACATTACTTCAGATAATAATGTGGCCTCAGAAGCATGCAAATGGTCGTTGCACGACAGCAAAAGGAAACTGCATCCCATTTAACATCAACCAATTGCATAGGCTTTCAGGTAGATCAATGCAGAATGTACAATAACTGCATTATTTTGGATACAAATGGCAAAAGACTAGCTCAGAGACAGAAATATGGCTGCCAAGAATCCCTCGGATTGCTAGTAATCCTTGCTTTAAAATGAGAGCGGAACACTGCTGGAAGTGTACAGGAATGAACTGTTTCACTTTACAAAGCACACACAGTGGCTTGGCTTACTCAATGGAGAATGAGTGTGAAAGTTCTCCATTCAGTTTGTGATCTTTTTATATCACAGCACTATAAACAATTTATCATCACTTTCACACAAAATGTAGGATATTTAGTAAGCCTTGCTGGTCAAAATAGATGACTTTCTGTTAAACTATATTTAACCCGTGCCAATTAAGTTTCCTATTTTTCTGTGACTTGCTTAAGAAATGTCCTGTCTGCAAAATACATTTCTAAATGTCAACATATTCCAGACTTTCAAGTCGTAGAGCATTGATACTATAACATGCGCTACTGTTCTTAGATAGAGCATACAGAATCCTACACAACGCCTTGTAAATGTTGTTTTTGTCCATATCAGAATAACGGGGGCTGTTATGTTGTTATTCAAATTATACTGAAAGTACATCCTTTTGAACAGGGCATTGTGCACCTATACAATACTTGGAAACACCATGCGCAAAGTGGGAAGTCTCGCATCCACCAAGTAGATGTCTGCCGACACAGCAATGAGTGTGAAAAATTGTGTTGGCGGAAAGGCTAAGGATGTTTGGCGTTGTCTGGGGACTTTTGCAAGCGACACCGCCCACAAAAACTTTTATCTTAGTTAGTCAGCAAAAAACCAAGATGCATCAATTGAAAGCACAATTAATGTTGAGAGTGCAAAGTGAAATCTTAGTGCAAAGACATGCCATTCTGCAGCGTTCCTTGTGTAATTTGCCATGGTGTTTTACATATTGTAAGATTATTTTCAGTGATGACCAGTATACATTGTTTTTATATCTTCTATGTTTTTTATGACTACGTACTATGTTTTCCAAGTAACTCACAGACTGGAATACTATTGACCTTATTTCCCTTCAGTATATGTTTTTATGCAAAGAAGCAGTAGAACTTTTATGTACCAATTCAATATTTATAAATTAACCACTTCATTTACAGCTGCATATGCAAGATAAAAGCATTAGGCAATAGCGTGTCTTAATTCTCACTTCCTTCCAGGGTTACCTTGGGAGATTTTTAAAAATTATTTATTTTAACAGAGCATTTGGGATAGTTGTCCAGTTTCTACTAGTATGCAACACACGCAATACACGTCTCCTGTCTGATTCAACTTGCAAATGAGTATTGGTCTCTATTCGGTTTAGTGGAATCGCAGTGCTCCCTGGGGTGAAGCTCCGTCTGTCTTGTTGTGTCTTGCTGTGCAGCGCCGTCGGTTTTTACGCCTGCTGGATGCTAGTCTTTAGGCTTCCAATTGAAATGCTTGAAATTGCATAATGGTATTATATTGTACACACTATGCAAGGAATATGCTCATAAAATGAGGTGAGCACAATTGGTACAGTATATATGCATCTTCATCCTTCCTCAATAGCGACAGTACTCTCCAAGTCTGAGATGTGAGCATGTAATTAATATGTAGTGGGGGTGTGAAAGTGTTATTTGTTGAAATGTACAAAGTCATTGGTTAAGCAGTTAAGAAACCCGCCAGTTGCTTCAGGGTGCAGTCAAAATTTGCAATTTGCATTATTTTCTGATGTGCTCTCAAACAACTACATCAAATTGAAACATTAGTTCCAAAGTTGGCCTATTTGACATTTTTGAATGCGTGAAAAAGAAATGCATTGATTTCTCACACTATTATTTGTGGAGGTGTGTTGTTTCTTTAATGCTGTCTGTAGCAAGGGTTGTAGTTCACTGGACTCCCCAGGATTGGGAGCAGGTGTAAGTAATGGGCAAGTTCACCGGCAATGAGGTAATGTGCATAGTCCTGTTACGTCCTTGTCAGGGATGGATCAAGATTACATTAGCATTAACACTACAAATAATATGTGGTCAATTGCTTCACAGAACAATTGGCCAAGTGATTTGAGTGACTGGATCACAGTAATTATTGGTGGTCCTTTACACTTGTATTTACCAATGTCCACTTGTGATCCGATTGCCAAAGATGCATTTTAAAGCCAAGTGTAAACAGGATTTTTGTAAGTAGAGCAAGAGATTAGTAGCCTCGCAAGATCACTTTAGTTTAATTTCGATGAGAGAATCAGTCTGGAAAGCCTAGGAATTATTTTGAATGTGTCCGAGTAGCAACTGAACTTTTCAATCAGCGTCGTGTTTATAGCTATACGGCCTGGTTTAGGTGTGCCGACCATGGTGCCGACAACGAAAACGACCAGATGGTTCATCCAGTCAACTGCCAACTGCAATCAAGTATTTTTTGAAAGCACAGCCATTCATAAACATCTTCAATGTACAGTATGGCTCCCCAGAAGGACAACAATTCCTCTGGCATGTCAGGTTAAGCGAGTAGAGCAAAAAGTTGGCGACACGTCACACCATGCTCTGCATGACCATGAATAAATTATGAGTGATTGCATTATTGGATTAGTGTAAATAAATGGTTCAGGTCTGCCCGAATGCATTGTGAATGTGAGTCTTTTGTCACACATTGGTTTCTAGCTGTGAACTAATATGCAGAATGAAGAATTAAAGATAGCTCTGGAGAGCAAAACACTCCAGAAACTCCAGAGGTCGCTAATTAAAATGCATTGCTTCTGTAATTATACCAGCATGGACTCAATGCCCTTTGTTACGGAAAGTCAGTCCTAATGATTAATACAGACAGGTCATTGAATTAATCTGAAGAATCTTTGTCATATTTAGTTCCACTGATTGTATTTGCCAATCAAAAGCAAAGGTCTAAGGCTATGTTTAGACTGCAGGCAAATGGGATTTGTTTCTGAAATCAGTGCATTTGAGATAAGTGTCCACATTGTGATCAGATTGGATTTGTGTGTCCAGATATCAACAACATGTATTGCTTGCTATGTGGCTTTCCAACGTGGGTGCAGATGAAATGGAGGTGCATAATTTCCATACACACAGCAGAACTCCTCCCACCACCAACACTCTCTTTCTGCACTGTGAAGCCTGCTGGATCACCACAACCTGCTTCTCAGCTGTGATGGAGGAGGATGGTATAACCTATATTGTGATGTTCATGCTATCTAGCTCTACCAACATATCGCTTGACTTCAATGACATCGCACTAACCCACCATGATTGGTCTAGCAGGGGAGCTGTTAAACAGTATACGCCGCGTCATGCTAAATTGGAGTGGAGTGAGACATAGAACTACTTTGAATAATAGCCTCCACAATTCAGTATGAACCATTCTTACTTTTATGAAATAAAGAAATTAAGTGGCTTACATACTGTAGAGTGACAGGCGAGAGATAATGTTTAGAGGACCTTGAACAAATTGTTTAAATGAATTAATACAGAGGAAGCAGCTGCTATGAAACTCCAAGGGGCTTGTGTTAAATGCACGACATAGACTAAACATATTCTACCTTTAAGATGGCAGATAATATGATTACAAACAGTCAATTAAACGTACATCCCAAATTTTGACTAAAACTACATTCATTTTTTCAGACAAACAAATCTTGAAGATTGATTGTACCCTCCTATTGTCATACTATGAAATACGATGACTTACTATTACTGTACCTTAAGGGGTCTAATTTATGTCATAGAGCACCTAAACCTTTGAATACAAATGTGAACAAACACGCATTTCCTCCTACTCATAAACTCATCATTTATGAGTAGGAAGAAATGCTTGATGAGTTTGAAAACAATCGGAGCTGCTCACATCAACTCTTAAGTAAAGTAAGTCTGGAAGCCTATTGACCCCTAAGACAATAGTCACTGTTTGGTGGCAGCTACACAAAATTGTGATTATTAAATATTTCCCAAATTTCCATGTTCGAGGTCACAAGAAGTTATGTACTTTATTATAGTATAATATAGTATATTCTATTGTAGTTTTAAATACATTTTATATGGTTTGAAAATACGTTTTGGTCATAATGACTTGGACAGCTGGTTACTCTCTGGGTTCCGCCGCTCCTCCTGGTTTTAATCAAAACAGTTAATAAAAAGTACAAATGTTGTGTTTATTTATTAGTTTTACACACAGTCAGCCATAGCTGTCGTCGCAGAGGTACATATTGAGTTATGTGAACTAGCAAATGAGGTAGGGTGCGAGATTTCTCTTGGGCTGAGCTATTTATTTCGCCTGTATATCTAATGACTCTGTAGCCCTTTGAAGAAGATGGAAGTTTGACTGAGTGGCTATGTTTGCGTGCAACCAGGCAGTACACTTTCCCCACAGGAGCCATCTGCAGAGACTGGCTGCCTGCTGAGCTGAATGAATGACTGTCTGCCTGACCGGCTGGCTGGCCGGCTGTCTGGCTGGCTGACGTTTCTTCCCGGCAGAGAAAAGAATATCCACTGAAGCCACATCAGATCAGAAGGTTGGGAAACTGGTAAACAACATATCCCTCCATGCACACACATGCAAGCAGACATGCACACACGCACACATGCACACAGACACGCGCACACACACGCACGAACGCACATGCACGCACGCAAGCAGACACACACGCATGCGCGCACATACACATGCTCGCGCGCGCGGTAATACAAAACGGTGCGCACATATTTCCAATGCGGTTGGCAAATAAGGAAACACATCACAGAGAACAGAGAGCGAGAGATTGGTTTGGTGGATCAGCTGTGTCACTGAAATTGTATCTGGGTAAATGTGGTGTCATGTATCCACAGCAATAGTATATTTTTGCTACAAAATGACAGTCCTCTAAAGGGCAGGCACACAGCTTTACTTACAGGACATGCACATTTCAATAGCTAATTAGTTATCTCCTAGAACTACGGGCCATGTTGTATTCATTAGTGTACAGAATAGTCCACGGGCAAGGGGAAGGACGTGACTAACACAAGGCACAGCACATGGATGTGTTGCAGTTGGATTTGCATTCTGTGATACTTGACGAGAGATTGACGGGCGCGCTGGAAATGAGATTGTATCTGGCCGCGTCCTTCAGTGTCTCCTTCATATGTATGCAGATTCAAATCCACTTAACCGCAGTCATGACTCAATCGCCTCCAAGGGTCTACAGGAAGCATTTATCTAGAGGTAAACCCATGGGTGTGCATACAGTACGGTATAGGGGCTGTCGCCATAACAATGAAGGCACATGGGTGCTGTTCTCCCCCCCCCCATGTGATTCATATGGCTCCATGAATGAAAACATGGACGATTGATGATGATGATGATGGTGGTGGTGGTGGTGGTGATGATGGAATGCATTTGTTTGTATACTGGGTGGTTGGGGGTTAAATTCTGGTGACGAAAATTCTACTGAGCATAACGTAGAGCAAAGAGAGCTATCGATAATGAGAGTTATGCATGCCCAATGCAGTACTGTATAACTGGCTATTGTATTTTCTGCTCGGGTGACCGAGCTAAAATTAAGTGCTAAATATTTTGGCACATGCACCAGCTTTGACTAAAGTCCCCGTGGGCTCCTCCAACATACACAATTCTGCTAGCATATAAACCCTGCTAACACCACCCATTGTCCTTCTCACTGTCCAGTCCGGGAGATATCGCAGCCCCGCGTGTATGAAAATGTGATTAACCGCTAACACAGCATGACGATTAAACAGGCAACAGACTGGGCCAGAAGACCAACCAAGCTACCCCAGCAGGGAGCGAGAAGGGAAAGGGGGTGAAGGGGGGAAAGGGGGGGGTGAAGAAGGAGCGCAGATGGAGAGGTGACAGGCCTTGTGGTGGCCAGGCCCGGGTGGAGGGAAGGAGGGCAAGGGTGGACAGGGAGAGGGGGAGCAAGCAGGGGAGGTGAGGCTGGTGGATGGTCGGCAGACGGTGGCTGGCGTGCCAGGTTGGAGGGGAGCGAGGACGTGGAGAGAGTAAGTCAACCAGGGGCGTAAGAAACAGGGAGGAATAAGAAGGAAGGCAGGATAGGGAAGAGGAGCAGGAGGGGGGAGACCAGGAGAGACGAGAGCATCAAGAGTAAAGCTGGGATGATGAAACTGAAACAATGATCGATGAGGGGATGTGCGTAGAAAGAGGACAGGCAGCTGCAGAAGGACGGCTCACATTTAGACGGCTCCCCGCTGCTCAACACTGATAACTCTGCACAGCCATTAGTTCCACTAATTCCCTACGACGCCATCTGCCGTGCCATTTCAGACGCACCTCTGGAGTCGGAAAAAGGTTCGGGACTTCAGGGGAACGGATGTTTATTTGAAAAATATGAGATTCATTTGCTTAATTGAGGTGCCTAATGTTTTCATAATTCAACTGTGGAAGTCCTACAGGAAATCAGGTGCGATTGGAATTGAATTATTTGCTATTATGAATATGAAACAAAACGCAACATTACAGCACCTGACAAAAGATAAGAACTATGTGTTGCTTACCTTGATATGCTATTTTAAATCCATGGGCGCTTACTGCAAAGTCGCTGGTAAGCCTCAGTGAAAATATTGAACCAGAACTGGTAACAGGTGGTGGAATTGTAAATCCTGTTAACCTGTTGAGAAAAAGGCAAAGATACATATGAACATGTGTCTTACAATATATTGTACATCATCTTATCTCACTCAGTGATCCCATACATTATGGGGAAGCAGATTAGAAACACAGTAACGCAGTACTACCTGAGGTACATAACTGTATACACCTGAGGTACATAACTGTACCACAGGTACCATTATGTGCCTGCCATCACCACAGCTCATGCCTTCATGCCATCCTACACAAGGACATACATTCAATCAATAACATCTGCCTATATTTGTTCAATGTATACAGTGTAATGCATACAGAACCTTAGAATGGTACTAACCACAATTCCCAAAATGTGACAATTTTAAGAATTCATAGCCTCCTGCAAAGACAAAAATATATAAATATATATTGCACCAAGGGGAAATATCACAGCTCAAACATCACCACACAAAGGGGAGTTTACTGGCCTCTTTGTCTCAGCTGTGGCGCGGTTCACCAATAAGACACTCAATACTATATAATCAACATCCATTTCAGCAACTTTCTCTATTGTTGCTGTTGATGGCTGTCGCTTGTTGATGGTGGACCGCCGCATTGGAAAAGAATGCTTTATTGCTTCTTTTCAAATTAGGTGCAGATCTAAACAAATCTATTTCTTTTCATGACATCGTAAACATGATGTGTAGCTGACTATTCTTCGGTGGCAGTTGAGGATGTTCTATCGACCTTCAGCGGGGCCCATGAGCAATGGTAACATTTACTGTGGGGTGAACTTGCACTTTGAACAAACTATGGCGTCTTCGTTTGCCTTTTTGTTTTCAGGTGCAGCTTTCTGTGGCTCGCTTTTGTTTCCGTTTATCTTGCTGCTACTGCATCTTTACTTGACATTAAGCCAGGTGAACGATGTCTATGCTTGTAAAAAAAAATAATAATAATAATTCCCTGCTGTGTAGAAGGTGCAGTATTTACAGCTTCAATAGAGTTTCCAATTACAGCACAGTGAACTGCTGCACCTTGCAATAAATAATTACCCTCCATAGTGCACAATATGCCATGATCCAGCTACAAGTCGCTTGCTAACGGATGCAATTTGCAATACATCATTGTAGGTTATAAAATGGATGTGACGTTGGAAGGTTGTTTAAGGCAGATACAAAGTGGTGCATTGTGATTACATGTTAAGAGAGATCACAGTGTAAGCCTGCAAGGTTATCAGAGTCTGCTGCTGTGCGAGATACAGTAGCATGCTGGATCCTTTGGTTGTAACTGTTTCAACAATCACAGCTATAACTAATATACTATGCACGTGTGACAATGTTGGGGAAAAGCCAAAGGAGCCATATCGGCTGTTAAAAAGTGGATATGTTCAGCAATATATAACATTTAAGTTAAACAAGTTATAAGAATATAACTTGTATAGTAATTAAAAAGGTTGCCAGCAGCAGCAAAAACCAAATATGAGACACCTCTGTTTTCTATAGAGGTAAGGGGTTGCACCGTCATGGGAGAATTCTTCCCTGAGAGATGTTCTTGAAAAATGGAAATTAAATTTGAGAAACCGATGTCTACACCTGGAAGTGCGGTCAGTCTCTGATTCCTATATACTGCTTGTTGTGAACATATATGACATTTACATAAATGTGTGATTTACTATGCACAGAAAACAGCTTGTTTCATTGTCATTATTGCAAATGTTCAACAATGCTTGCATTTAGTTAGTGCCTGTAGTCTATGATTCAGTCAGACTCAGCATACTGTCTAAAACAAGTTGAAAGTACTACTTTTAGCTACTTCTAGCCCTGTGGGAACACAGGGCTTCAAAGTCGTCTATCCTTTTTTCTGACTGATCTCCTTCAATAGGCCAATATTTGTTTTCCAGTTCCTATTGCAAACAAGCAGAGCTACAGTTGTAGACTGCGAGTGGCGGAAGGTGGGGCGGTATTTGTTTTTTAACGCTTGCATTTCTCTCTATGGTCCATTCCAATAGATTTCTTCTTTAAGAAAAAACCCACCTTCTTTACATCAAAGTTGTCTCCCAACTGGCAAAGAGGTGAGTTCACTGGGCAATTTCAATTTGGGAGTTCTATATTTCAAATGAATCATAGAGAGTATACAACTGCGGCTATTGTCATCAAACCAATCTGACAGCTATTAATTAGTATCAAAAAGAAATT
>JAODOY010027902.1:0-22983 GCA_025399855.1 Forbesichthys papilliferus | reverse complement strand
ATATTTTAACATACATTTATTTATATGTACTGTATGTATGTACATAAATAAAAACAAAATCACAAAGCTTATTTCAGTCTTACTTCACGTTTAATTTAAACCTTTGAGAGTAAACATTTTCAAGCAAGGCATTGTTTTATATTATGCGTCTTTGTATTTGTAATGTAAGATGTGTATTATTGTTTCCCCATTGCCCAGGCCTGAAAATCTGCTGCTACTAGGCTCACAGAGTGCTAAAGTAATGTGGAAAACCACACTCCTCATAAGAGTATTAGCAGTCCACATCAATACCTGGGGGACTCTATTAAACCCGGAGCACCAGCCCTGTTAGCATGTGTCCACTCCGCCCTCCTAACTGCTTGGCCAGACAGCAAGTCTGAATTACCCAACATTTGCATATTCACTCAGAATTCCTGTGAGTTTCCCGATTGGCTACTCACATTATGCTAATTGATGGGGATGCTCCATCCATATTGGATATGGCATTCTAATGGGCTTGTTGATTTTTTAACTGGATCAAAACAAAAACACCTCTCCCTTCAATGCCATAGGGTTCAGACTGCTCATACTGTCTGCATACTCACTGTGGCAATCTGGAGACCATGCCTGCTGATACAGAGGTGATCCCATCGCCGATGGCCCCGTGAGCTCCCGCCTTCAGCCAGCCAACCACCAGCTCTAGCACCATCAGACCTATGAAGAAAGGAGTGGCCTGACACAAACGAGAAACAAGACTGAACCTTTTAACACTGTGAGGTTGGAGGCACACAATACCTCAGATGAATAGCATTTGCTAGGGCCATATGGTAGCACATACCTACAATGACACTATAAGCAAATGTCAGTATACTGAATGGTTAATATTTAACGAATGGAAAAAACACAGTGGCAACATATTGTTTTAATATGACGTGTCACTTTATAACTTTGTATTTAGTTATTTTTCTAGTCGCACACATTCACTACTTGATTAATTCAGTTATTCACTTATTAAAGAGCAAAGCTACCTAAACACATAACCCAAACAAAGGCCACATGGTACAGTAAACATTAAAACATATTTTTCATCAAGTCATCTTTTGGAGTGGTCACATATTACAGTGAAACAGTAGTCAGACATCAGCTGTTTCACCTAGCCTAAATTAATAGTCCAAATGTGTTTTCGACAAAAGTACACAGTGGCCTTAACTGTCGCCTTTAATAGTTTAATAGTAGTTGGTTTGCAATTGCATTTGTTTTAACAAGACTGAAAGTGTTGTTAATGGTCCCTGAGGTTACAATTTCAAGGGTAAACATTGTTAAACGGGAAACAGAGGGTTATGTGATTATTTTTGTACTCTCAACTCCAATTATGCTTTCTGATAATGTTGAGGTGATGCGCCTATTTTCCCCCTATTTCTCTATAGAGATAAGTGCATAAATTGCATTTGATCTAATTTGTATAATTTCCAGCACACAATATGTAGGCTATACAATATTTTCATCAAATACAAATCAGTGAAAAGGGTGACATGGGGTAATTAAAATGGTCTCCCGTCTAAAAGCATGGTGGCATGATCCTCGTCATATATTACGGGGGGCTTGCCAGACCTTGTCTGACAGAGCCCTGTTGCCAACTAAGCCAGAAACATGCAAGTTGTGTGCCGTCAATGAACAAATTACCCAGGGTTAGGGTCGGCAAGAGGGTCATGAACGTGGCGTAAGCATCGTGTCAGATGGTTAGTGTGACTTAATAGCCCTGCTTGACCAAGTGACCCTTGCACGTGACACACAGCCCAACCCACAAGGCATGTGGGGGCATGACATAGCACATCTGCAGGCAGACCGCCACTAAATGTGTGTTCGTGTGCGCCTGCTAATATGATTGAGCATGTGTGTGTTTGCACGCAGGTGTACTGTGTGTGTGTGTGTGTGTGTGTACGTGTTCATGAGTGTATACAAGCAGAGTCAATTGAGCTCCACAAGGGACAGGCTACATCACACGCAACATTCCAACATCTGGCAACTGACAAGGGAAAAGAGAAATGTACAGCTAACAAATGAGCTTGGAAAGCAGGCAGTCTCCATCCAAACCCTTGGGGACAGAGAGAGATTATCATTCTGTACAAACCTCCCCTTCTTTTCTCCCTTGTCTAGCGGACACGTTTACCTCTGCGGCTCTGAACTCATGACAGCTCAGAATCTAATTATTCAGAAGGACCAACTGATCCATTGGCTTTGCCAAACACAACGCTCAGATTAGTCAAAATATCCGACCTCATCTGTCTTTGTGTACTACAGTAGTCTACAGCCTGTGCCGTTGCACTATATACTGTAGGTCTGGGCGACTTCATGGTGGGAAGTAGGCCTCCTTTTGTCGATTTTGATGTTTTTCCTTTCTCCATAGGGATGATATGACCCCTTCCTAAATGTATATTTGTTCTGTTCTAAAACATAAACTGTGTATATATTTTTTTTTTTCACAGTAAAAAATAAATAGAAAACCTAGATGATGCAATAATGTTTATTTTAAATGTCAAATGAAAAAATTCCGGATGTGGAATTAAATATGTATTTGGGGACCAGAAGATGTCTGTTTACACAAACGTCTTAGGTCATGGACGGCTGATTCAACAATGTCTGAAAAATGTGATTACAATCGCGCAACTAATAAATCTGGAAATAGATTTGGCAAAATATTTCGGGTTATAGGTTGGGTTAAATTAGCAAATGATGATGACAAGACACCACAGAAAATGTAAACTGCTGAATCAGAACCTGATACGACCTTACATCCCCATCAGGATAATTGCAAATACTTTTAATTAGTTTCCTTTGTAGAGGATTATGACTGATCCTGGTTAATTGTTACCTCCTAAATGAATTTAACTGTAAACTAGTAGGCCTACGCAAAGAAAGCACGTTTCAACTTAAAAACTATATTAATTTTGTCAAATAATATTACATGTAAAACATAGGAATAGCCTTTTTTTTTTAATTATGCTATTAAAAATGGGTTATTTCAAATTCCAAAAATGTCACACTAAATGCATAGGATTCCCCATGTTTTGAGGACCACTGCATACTGCATAACTTGCAACAGCGATAGGTTATAGTGTCCAAAAAAGTGTGGCTTCCATAGCCTACTCATGAGTGAAAATCACGGACTTAATTACAGAAAACGTTTCGGCTATACCCACCTGCTCTACATATTGCGGTACTTCTTCCACATGCTGAAATAACGATTCGTTAGGTGACACCATATAAAATATGGTACGAACACCTCTGAATATTGTGTAAGTGTCCACTTGAGTCATGGCGCTTGTCTGGAGCCTACTGCTGTGCAAGGTGAAGTGAGCAACGTGTCGAAGACGCACCTCTGGACCTTGACAGTAGTTTCATTCGAGGCAAGTTCGAACTAGATAACACAGTTAATTTTTAATAACATGAGTATAAACCAACTATCGGTCAACTGGTAGACATGCAGTACCATACTAAAACCGTGCCCGACCGTAGACAAACTCACATGATCATAATTTGTTTGCCGTTTACTTCTCGCGAGAGTCTGTGCATTACACGCAGGGGTGGGCAATTATTTTCACTTGAAGGCCACATTGAAAACGTCAAAGAACTTTGCGGGCCACGCTACTTTGTTAACACATTTTAAAATAAAACACAAAACAGCTGATTTTGTTAATTTATATGAATATAGGCAATTCCTATGCAACACCATTTTAATAATCAAACGTAACAGTTCACTTTAACTATATATTCTTGTACGCAGCAGTAAATAAAGTACCATTCCATAGAGCTCGTCAAGTAATTTTATGTTGTATTATTATTATTTTTATGTTTGATGTACCGGGCGGGCCGGGTAGAACGTCTCAAAGGGCCACATCCGGCCCCTGGGCCTGACTTTGCCAGGCCTGGGCTACAGCATAGACACCTGTGCTTGAAACAGCTCCAGGGTTGTTTCAACTCGGGATTTACATCTACAGTAAACTTTCTGGACAACCCACATAATTATCACGTCAACTATTATTGTATTCTGTGTGGGCTATGCTTGGAGGCTGAACTTGATATTACAATAGGCTATATCTCTGCATCCATTGGAAGGGAAAAACGCATAGACCGAGGACACAGCTCAGTGAAGCACCTCTTCTGCAAATTAGAATGCACAATCACAGTGTGCTGAAAGAGGAGATCAAGCTCTCAAACATTTTTCCAGTGGATTTTGTAACAGAATATGAGCCGTTGCGGGTTCTCTTCAAAAAACTTGGCAGAAGTCCTGACCCAGCCCGCAGGACAAGGTGGATTTAGCATGTGCACCCACCACCAGCTTTCCTCACTCTCTGTAATGTTTAATTCATCTGAGCTGAGGTTCAGGACATGCACATATATTAAGTTGGTTTCATATGGACACAGGGTTATGGGTGGTTGAATTGCATACATGGATGAGTTACGCAATCATAAGGAATAATATATGTATCACTGATTGACCATTTTATTTGTTCTGCGAGTTCTTCAGAAAACATTAACTGCGAGGTCGCTACAAAATATTATCTTTAAAATAAAAAGTGTTGTCTGAAGAACTGTCGATGTTATTGTGGGTATAAAACAGCTGTTAAAGGTACAACCCTTAATTTGTGTTGAGAATTACCCTATATAGTGGTTGAAATCAGTGGTTTGAAACCTTTTCCAAATATAAACTGTGACCTGGGACTTTGGGGCACTGTAACACAATGGAGGTGTGTACCTTTAAGTTCAAACAACACTGAACGTTATTTACAGAATATATATATTATCGAGGCAAATTAGATTATCCGGCACTTAATTTGATCAATAACGTAATCGAAATGTACATTACATACAGTAGAAATGAATTGAGGCAACAGTGCAAATAAAAGCCTAAGCCTGTCTCCTTCATAATGGAAACAACATGGAATGTTCTCAAGGTTTTGACCAAATATGATTTCAGTCCAAAATGTAATGCACATTTAATTTCATAAATCAAGAAATTACATTTTCGTATTCAGACTTTTCTTTTGGCTTTGACATTTATCAGCGGTAACATCAAATACCATATATATTTTTTTGCCTGCCTTTTCTTATTAAGTAACACACCTCATCCCTTTGTACATTTATTTAGCATCGCTGTACTCTCTTGATGACGATGGCTAACCAGCAAACGGTGGCCCTTTTAAGGACAGTCCTGGGGCACTGAGGCCTACTCTGAGGAGGCGGGGCCAGTTATCTGTGCATATCATAAGTGGGCGTGCTCTGAGCTCTGGTCACTGTCGTGGCTGTCTTCGTTGGGTAAGGAGTCCGTGGAGTGGTGAAGCGCTGCTATGCCGGAAAACTCAGACGGCAGCAGTGTCCCCTTCTTAACATTGACTAGTTCTTTCTCTCGGGCCACAGCACCGTGTTGGCCTCCCTTCACCCGCTTCCATTTCATCCTCCTGTTCTGGAACCACACCTTCACCTGATGCAAAACCACAAATGGTATGGGGGGGAAAGGGGGGTCAGGTCAGCGAGTTTGTAATGTACCAAAATAAAGAGCAAACCGTGGAAGAATAAAAGAGCATTCCTGTTATCTGGAGGGACGCAGCGATGGGGCAAAGCGGTTCGCCTCGCATTCGATCACCGTAAAGGGTTGGCAGCTATTTCTACAGCAGCGATAATATGTTGATGTACCGTTCCATCTGTCGCTTGGCGTCCACATCTTTTCCCTGACTCGACAACTTCTTCCGTATTTACGTCTCCCAGACTGATGATTAAGCTGTTGCCTAAACCGGTTTACACATGGACAAGCCAAGCGTTCCCCCCCCCCTTTCCTTCCCCCCCATCCCCCGAGTCTTAGGTTAGGGTTGAGGCTCCTCCTGACTTCTCTCACATACGTGTGTGGGTGTATTTTTGGGGGGGATGTCATTCCAAAGGGGCCCATAGGTCACATGGTCAGGAAGTCAGTTGACAGCACAAACGTTTGTCTAAAACGGCAGCGGTGAATATTCCTGTTGCGCTGTCAACCGATATTCTACCTGATGTGGGGTACTTTTTTTTTTTTTGATGACCGGGTGGAATGTGGACAGTGGCACAACTTAAACATAGCCTGAAGTAAAAATAAATAAACAGGATTCGATTTAACAATGTGTTGTACTGTTTGGGATGTTTACAGTATACTTAATTTGGACTTTATATGAAGGGAGGACATAGGCATAGTATAGTCTGGCCGTGTAATGTATGTCAACAGCTAAGCAAGTAGCTAGCTACTGTATCCTCCATTGTCCACAGATGCTTTATGGAGTCAGAGTTCAGACGAAGGAAACTTCCAGAAAACTGCACGATATTCTGTGGATCACAAGGTTGTCCTCCCTGCAGTGTAAAATTACCTGAATTGTATCGACAACCAGCCTAACAGGAGAGCGTAGCCCATTATTCCAGTACACGACACACGGTGACAAGAAACATATTTCTCACATTAGACATGATACAGGCTTTCTCCACCTTTGCAGCGAGCTGTAATCAATATACCATCTGTTGCACGTTTGAGAAGTTAAATGTTTGCCAGCCAGGTCAGCTCTAATCATTGACGGAAGATCTTGATATTCTTGTGCATTGCCATTTGCTGACTGTATTAATTTAATGTGCCTTACATACATACGCCCACAAGGTTATACATTTTTAGCATGGGTATGCCCAGTGGGAATTAAACAGCTAACCGTGACAGTTTTAGTGCCATGCTCAACACACTGAGATACAGAACCGCCTTTACTGTAAGGCTCTCACTCACAACTGCAATGCATGTGTCTAGTATGTCTATTAACACAATCACCAGGTGCTAAATAACTCTTAAGACAAGTGTATTTGAGGGTGATGCTATTACGTTGTACATGCTTGAGGGAAAACAGCAATGATTTCTGCAAATGTAATTATTGTGCATGCATACTAGGTGATTTGGGGCTTATTTGAGCTCTGCAATGAGATACCTGAATCCACAAATGTTCATTCATACTAGGTTAGTTAACTAATGTATTTATTTTTAACATAGGCTATAGTTACTGTACTATTGAATTTAACGTCAGATGTGATACAGGCAAGATTATCTTCCCATAAACTGCAGTGACGTATGGGACCTTAGATTTCCTTTCAGACTTGGAGTTAACTATCATAACAGGAACATGATAATCATACCAATCTTCCTCTAGGTAAACCGGTGTATTCTGTTTTCAAGGATGAAGCATAAGCCGAAAAGCACAAGCGGAAACCTAAAACCTATATGCTTCTCCCTCCTAAACACCCCCGTAATGCTCCTTGGGTTGAACCAACACTAGAGCCTCACCTAAAGCCATCGCTGGCAAGGTGTCAACTACCATTCTCCAAACGGGTGCCAGAGTACAAGAGCCTGTTTCCTTCTCCTTCCATTTGTCTGACGTTATTTATTTCACGTGCTTGATTCTTTTTTCTTTTCTTTTTTTTTTTTTACAGCAGTTGAGGCACCGGTCGCTCGGAGACTAATTTGTACTAACGGGGATCAAGAGAAATACGGACAACACTTCCCTCAGCCCCCGTCTCCCTGCCTCGACTGTGGCCTGCTTGAGAAGAACTGACGGCAACATCTGGAACACGATAGTCCCTGCGTACTGTACATGCACAGCTGGGGCACAATAGCACGCGCGCCTACAATAAGCTACAAAAACACACCAGCAAGAGAAATCCTTTCTGTGAAAGGTTCCCTCTTCACAGCGTGGTATCGGCTACTATCCGTCAGTGATCTGTGATTTGATTTTTCATTCGGTGGTGTTGTGTGTCAAAATACAGACACTAGATACTTGTTTCAGAGACAGATTCTACAGGCCGCTGGAAACAATGATAGAAGCCAGGGCTCTCCCCAGACATCCTATAAGAAGTGATGTGTTTTAATGCTATTACCCAATGATCCAGATCCAGGCCTGAGATTGATGTGTATTTCTAGACAGCTACCTGCTAACGTTGTACATCACATGCCATGTATCTTCATTTTTAAATGAAAATAAAGCTACAAGGTTGGAGCTTAATGGTAGGAGCTCTGAACCAACCTGGGGGAAATGAGCAAGTCGTACTGTACCTGTCTTTCAGTGAGGTCAAGGTTCACGGCTATCTCGTATCGCCTTAGCCTGGTCAGGTAGTTGTGGTGAGCAAACTCTGCCTCCAGCTCTCGGATCTGTTCCTTGGTGAAGGCCGTTCTCTCTTTCCTGGGTTTGCTGCTCACATCTGACTTGTAATTCCCGTCCTGGGACTCTGAAATAAAACACCGCACACGTGTTTGTCCCAGCCAGGGGAGATTTATATGCAAAGAAAATAATGATTTAATGAGGGTTGTGAGGCAGGTGCAAGTCTGGGAGCGGAGGAAAAGAACCAGGTAAAAAGGGAAACAATGGAACCTGCCAATCATATTTTATTGTTCAGGCATTGTTTATGAACGCTTGAAGCGGCTGGAAGGAACCATAGGGTAGCTGCACATGTGTGCGAGCCCTGCAGCTGTGCTCACCCAATAAGCTGGGCCTTGTGCTTTCCAATATGGAGCTAATTTGTCTAAAGTCTTAATGGAATCTGCTCTAACCTCTTATGTTTTTAATATGGAACAAAGCATTTCTTCAGTGTGTGTGAAATGTATATATCCTGAGTTTATTTACTCAAACAAATTATGAGTGGCTCCTTATTATGGCAAACTACCAACACATAAGAATTTTAAAATATAATTCAGATTGAACGCTCCAAATAATTTCTCCAGTTTCTCTTTTCTTTCATTATTTTTCTATGTCTTGCCTGATTACTTTGAATATGAGTCAATTGATATGCCGTCAATTATGACGTACAGGAAATAGTTTAGGACAAATGTGTATTCAATACAGCTAGCATAAAGTATGCAAACACAGATCACGCCAAAAATGAGAACTGAAAAGAAAAGAAAAGAGATTACACACTAGCACCGCAAATCGAATTTATCCGCAAATTAAATGTAATGTGTACATAAGAAATAAGAAAACCACCCCCAGAGCATGTACCCTACTGTAGATTGTACCGCATTTCCTGACCCAAAGTAAAAACATATTTTGTTGTTGTTTTTCCACAATATTTTTGTGGAAATGAGAATTGTTCATTTGCTCTCCAAAATGTTCCTATTGCGAGCTAGGCTTTGTGGTTTCTATGTTGGATATGCTTCAGTGGCCCGTTGCACTTGAACACAGCCGTTATTGCATGCTAATCCATCTGCGGTCCTGTTCTGTAGTGTGCGTTAATTCAACAGACCTACGTCAAGCCAAGCTGTAAATAGCTCCAGAGGGTCTGAACCATATCCACGAGCCTCACAATTCATACGGCCACGTCACAAGAGATGCGATGAGAAACTGTTTTGATTTGCTTTAACATTTCACCCTCTCAAATTGCGAAATGGAGCCAATCATTTCTTCGATGATTGCCTGAGCTACTGAGCTATTGCCAGTGCTCAGCTCCTTTGACCCTGTGTTCGCTGCCTGTAATTTCAGTGGCTCTTTCAGTGCTTGGCCCAGCATCGAGCTTATTGAGACATGCTCTCAGAGGGCTTTATTCTCTTTCCGTGGTAAACACAGACATTGTGAAAGAAGAATTAAAAGAATAACACAACCAGCTGGTTCAGACCAGCAGGCTCAGAGTTAAAAACGAGTGGCAGGCTTTTACGACACAGCCACTGCACCACAGCAATTAGGTCCCCGCCATAACTTTCATCTCTCCACAAAAAAGAAGGAATAATGGCAGAAAAATACATGCGTCCAGACAGGGCATAACATTTTAGGGCTCCCAGATGAACTGGGTTCAGTTCAATGGGGCACCTCTCAAAAATATCACTGTCAGTGTTTGTTTTGTATTATTATGTTTTTACAATTCAATGTTAGTATTATGCTTCTTTTTTATTTTACAGTATAATAATTTGAAGACAAAAATGAAAATGCATTAAAGACTATTGACCTAACCACGATAATTCCAACGGTATTCCAAAGCAACCGTGAGAAACCGAAAATTGAATCTCAGCATTTTTTTTTAAACAAACAATCCTGAAAGCAGTCTCAACTTAATAAGACTTCAAGCACCTTTTATTGTTTCACACAGTCTAGTAACATTTAGAATGGCCACTCCCTTGAACGCGTTAGTCTATGCAAATATAACCTGTTACAGTGGAACAAACTCTCCAGCTGGGCCTCTAAAGCAGGTCCTTGAGAAACCAGACACCTCAAACATCAACAAGTTAATGACATGAGCCCACCCTGCGGCACGCCTTTAAGAAACAATCACCACCAGGTTTTAGTGGAAGAAAATTCAGACGCAACAAATTGGAGCTAGCGGTGGAGGGCGGAGCTGTAGTGTTTTGTTATTGTTTTCATATCTAGTGTCACATTTCAACAGGCTTTTACTCAAGTTTCTAGTCCAGATGTTGACACAAAGTCCTGGGCTGGCCGGGGTGTGGATATCTCATAGAACTGTCATACGTGTGATATTTAGACAGCTGATTCGGTCATAGAGTATGCTAGCCTCTGTAATCAGTATGATTGGTCTTAGCGTGAAGAGAATTGCACGGAACAATTAATGAGTATGCGATAACTATTGTTACTGGGGAATTTTGGTTTTTGGGGCCAAGGGTTGAATTCCAAATGATTTGACGAAGGAGAACAGGAAATAGAGGCTGTTGTGTTGAATTTGAGACTAAAATACAATGTAGTGCCACTGTGCATTTGACCTGACACGAGGCCTACGACAAAAATAATAGTATACAAAGGAAACTAACACATCCAGGCTTCAACAAAGCTCTGTCATTTTGTGAAATTGCATGCATTTGAGAAATACACTGGAGAGTTATTACCATCAGTACTTACTTTTTAAATACATTACCTCTGAATATAGGGTCAGTGTTATGATGCCACTGCACAAATAAGCCTACTGTATACGTTTGCCTGCTTGCATTGACATATAAAGTAATCTACACAATTAACAAAGAGCATTTCTCGTCTCATTACACTTCCAGATAATTAAGATGATTTTTGTTTTTGTTGTACATGTACTACATGTGTACCTGGGGCCAACATGTCCCATGGGGCTCTGTAAATGGGTTGTAAACTGTAAGAATGATGGGGCTGTCAAAAACAGAGATGTTTTCTAAGTTGACTGAATTTTCCATGGCCAACTGGCATGAAAAGCGTATAAGAGCCTGCATCTTCAAAGTAGACTACTACCGCATGGTAACTTGTCAGTGGAAGAAGAGCTCAGATTGTTTATCAACCAACAACCTCCATCAACCAGTGAATTACCAAAGCTGTCATCTCCATGTCATCTCGCGCATTCAACAAACTGACGCAAATAGGGGAATTTGTCTCAGAAAACCCCCCTCCTCACGCAAACCCACAAGGGATATGAGCGTGCACAACAAGACAGCTAGAGAGAGCTTTAACTGGGTCTAGCATGTTGAGTGAATCTACTTGCATAAGGAAACGTCAGTCAGTGGTCAAGTGCTGGGAGCACAGAGCTAAGACCAGGTGATACAGTATACTACATGTACAAAGAGGCCCTTTTTTAAAGAGAGCACTAGCCCAAGCTGGTGCGTGGAGGGCTTGCATTGCAAAGGGCCCCGGGGGGGGAACAGCAGGCACACTTTCTGAGGAAAACTGATAACGACCCCTAATATCGGATTGCCTGCGAAACCTCCCGCGACATGACCCCAGCAGTTTGTCATAGTGTGATTGATTATCTCAGTTAACACCGGGGTGGAAACGCTAGACTTTCTCTATCAGGAGGTTGGTTTATGTTGTTTATGTTCTGGTTTGTGTTTTATAATTTTGAAAAATCTTGAAAAACAGTTGGCGTCTGTGTGTGTTATTTATTATTATTACAGTAATTAATGTAGTACTTATTTAATTGTGCCATGTGTTCCATAAAATGGAACCTGTCAGTAAGTAATTTACTTCTCAGCTTTATATAACTTTATAAATGTATTACTAATACAGAGATCTAAACAGTAACAGCCTACAGTATTTCACTGTAATTATTAAGCCATTTTTTGTTGATTTATAAGGATTTGTAAATTGTCTTGACGTTTACAGTAAATAGATTAAATTGTATTATGTATATAAATTGATACTGTAATTCAGTTTTGTATGTGTTTCAAATATATTATATTAGATTTATATATTATATGTTAATTTCATAATGTTGGTTTATGTAAAGCATTCAGTTTAATATTTCACAGATATTTGTTATTCTTTATTTTATATAATTCTAAAAGTATTATTGCTTTAATGTTAATTAAAAATGTTATCTGCATATTTTTTTTCCTCTATAGTTTAATTTTGTTTTATGAAAGCTTTCAGTGATTGAATTAAAACTCAAGATTGAGACAAATCCTTAAACCACTGCTTGTAGCATTAAAAAAAGCCTCAATCTTTCCGGGGGTTTAGTGTCACACGCGGCGCTGGTTCCGTCTTTTACAATCCATGACATGCATTCTTTACAGTGTGCCTCATTTTCTGCCCTCTGAAATGTGTAGAAATGAACCAGATGTGATGTCTAAAGCAAACATGCCAACAGTGTGATATGCCCACACATACTTTGAGCATAGCCTATGCTCCACTGTTGAGTCAACCCACTGCAAAGCTTTTCTTCATGTCAGCTAACACCTACAACATCATTTCGAGACAATATTCCCCACCGTTTTCCTGTCAAACGTGCAAAACTCCCACCAGTTGCTGAAAGATTAAGACCAAAGAGTCTAGACCTGGCTGCTAAAAAACATTTCTCCGGAGAACTTGACATTAATGTGGTAATGTTTATGAAACTGTTGCGCAACATGATTTATACCAACAAAGGGAAAAGACTCCAAAATAGTTACGCCGCCCTTTCCACATTGTTTTGATTCATTTTACTGAGGTCAAAGATATGCTTAAACTTCTGAAAAGTGCTGAAATTTCAAATTCCTCCCTTGTCGCCAAATCCCACCAAACGTGTTTATTTTTGTTTGATTTGTTTTGTGAATCCTCGCGAGGGAAAATCTCCTCCTACCTGAGCTGTCACTTTTCCGCTTGACGCTCCGTTTCTCTGCTTCGGCGGGCGACAGCGACTGCCGGCCAAAGTCGGCGGGCGCGCAGGAGGCCCCCGTGTGGGTGCTGCCGCCCCCGATGCTGGGGGTGCTGGCGCACATGCTGGCCGCGCCGGGGAGGCCCAGGTCGGCGGGAGGCGCCGGTCCTCCGTCCTGCGCCGAGTGGGGGTGCGGCAGGCAGAGGCCGGGGCGAGACGAGCTGCCCGGCGACGGCATCTGCTGGAGGTGCCATGGGGCCTGCTGCTGCTGGTGCTGCTGGTGTTGCTGGTGGTGGTGGTGTGGGTGCTGGGGGTGACCGCGGTGGGGGTGGTGGTGGGGGTGGTGGTGTGGGTGGTGGTGGTGGTGGTGAGGGTGCCCCCCCACGGGGAACAAGCCGTCCTCCTGGTAGCTGGAGATGATGCAGGGGGACGCGGAGGAGACGGCGGCTGCCGAGGAGGAGCCCAGGTCTGGGTAGGAGATGTGGTCAGAGCGGCCGTGCAGGGCCAGCGGAGACTGGCTGAACGCCGGCGCGTGGGGGCTGCGCAGGCAGCCGAACAGCGTGTGGTCCATCGGCGTGCACACGCACGTGCGCACGCGCACTCACACTCACACACACGCGCGTGCGCACGCACGGCCCTCCGGGAAAGGTGAGACGGGCAGGTGAACTGGGTGAAAGTTAAGTCGAGCAGAAAAACAGAATAACAAAACAAAATAAATATCCAACGGGAGGAGACTCTTCCCCTAGTCGGGACCAAAAACGCTTCCTTCCCCCCTTTTCAGCAGAAACACGTTCAGATTAGTGTGTTGTTATGTATAAAAGGGGCGTCTCGCGGTAATCCAGACCATGCAGCCAGTTGCCAGGTTGCACGGGATAAACAGTTAGCCGGGGGTAGAAACTGCCGGAAAGCCTCTCAGATGTCAGGGGGAGCAGGGGAGCGGAGCTCGGGGCTGGGAGCAGAAGGTGGTTGCTAGGAACTGCAGAACGAGGGGAGCTAGCGCAGGGGATGTTATAAATAGGGTGTAACGTGAGCTGGAGGCTGGGTCACAAACTGCGTACGCGCTACTGACCACATACACATGAGCGTCCTCCAAAAAGCACAGCACAATAAATCTGCACTATTAAAATGGCTGAGCCTCAGGAAAGAAGGCAATTTATTTTGGACTTGGATCTTGACATCCGGTGGCACTGTTGTCACTGTTTCCCCCCTTCTCCCTCCTCTATGAAAACAGTCCTAGAGTTTAGGAGAGGCCGGAATGTGATAGGGGGAGACGGGGTCAAGGGTTAACTCAGGGATGTCACCCTACCTTTGTCAGCGCTGACCCCTCTTGGTGCTGACACTGTGGGGGAAGTTTCCCGGTCTTTGACTGTCCTGTAGTGCTGTTTGTGCTGCCCGCCAGTAGAGAGCCTGTGATTGGAAGATCTGCTTAATTACTATTTTCTATGAAAAAGTATGCTAGGCAAACTGGTGAAATACAGTATGAGCTATATTCCAAATCTAAACATAAATGTATTAACAATAATAGAAAATGGCCAACAATGCCTTTTGTCAAATGTTTAAATATTAGCAAGTGGAATAAATGGCTGTTGTTGTTGTCTTTCACAGTCACTCTGTTCAATTTTCATGACAAATCAAGGGCAATATTTGATACGTCACAAAAAAAAATTATTCGATAACAAATTATTGTAAAAATTTAAATATTTAGATATTGCATGTAGAAATGTCTAGTTACAGAAAATCAATTTCAAGTGTTTACAGATGACAATTAAATACACACATTTTCATTATAAATGTATTACACTGGATCATATTAAAATACCTTCTACTTATGAGAGATGTATTCACATATATGTATATGATACATTTATATCTATCTGTACTAAATTAAACTAAGAATGTCATGGGCTCACAGGAACCGATTGTTAAATTGTAATGTTAAAAAAGTAACTAAATACCACAATTCATCTATAAAAAGGTAGAAATATAAAACAGGTAAGAAAGCTTTTAATAAACTAATGACTCTGCTGAAGCTTTTTATAAAAAAGTGACTTAAAACACAACAGTTTAGTTTAAAATATTCAGTTCCAAATAAAAAAAGTAAGAAATAATATATACTAAAGATTAAATGTGTTCAACATACTACAAAATATGACTAGATGGAAAACATATGTTTATTATGTGTTAATGGTTGTGTGACCAAAGGAAGTTTACTTTCTAAGTTGAAGGAAATGCACATAGTAAATCCAGTAGATAATAGGCACCCCTTCACATTTCAAATGCTAAATATGTCAATAATGGATGTACAATTTCTAAAGTCATATTCTTAACTTTCAACCTGTTTTGCAGAGGCCAAAGCTCTCACATGCAGTACAGTACAACAGTACAGGACGGGGGTTGGCGTCGTGTGTGTGTGTGTGCGGGGGGGGGTTCTCAATGTACAACTTAAATTGTGCCACATACGCAGGGGCCTGCCTGAGAAAGGAAATTAATTCCTCTTTGAGAGAAAATGACTTTAACAGATAGCATGGCGGCAGGGGCAGGCTGCAGCTCTGCTGTACAGTATCCGCCGCTCTCCCCAGCGCTGACACTGTCCGCGACGCTAGAGCACGCCACTCTGCAGAAAGGTGAGTGAGTGTCAACCCCTTCCTGTGTTTACCTTACAAATTAAGGCTATTAGCAGGTTAGCGAAAGCTCCGTGTTGGCTCAGCCCTTGAGCTAGCATTAATGCACATATGGTTCCACTCTGTCGGCGCGCTTTGGGCTGCGATGCCCCCGCGGCGAGTCTGTCTTACTGCGTCCTACTCTCTGCCCTGTGCGCGCCGCGGCCACAAAAACAGTGAAGCAATAGCCCCGGCTGTGTAGTGTGTGTGTGTGTGTGTGTGTGAGACAAGAGGACAAAGGTATGAGAGCATAGAAGACATTCAGCGGTGGATGGGGGGAGGGGTGACTGCTGTTAAGATATAAGGTGATTCTTAACCCCCCCACCCCACCTCTGACATGGAGTCGAGAGGAGTCTTCTGGCAGGTTTCATGTCCACTGCGGTTAAGATGGTTCACCTCTCTACAGCAGAGAGATACAGTACTACAGTAGACCTGCTGCTTAATATGGCTGTCAGTCATGAAGTACACACAGAGGAAATGATCAACATGTGTGAGTGAACAGTATCGCTCACACACAAAAACCACATATGTGCCATAATGTTTTGTCTTACAGTGTGTTTTTGTGAATTTGCTATCATCCAGCCACTTACAGTAACTGCTGTTTAAACATCAGGGTATATTATTGTTCTTTTAATATTTTGATGTTGATACTAGGTTCTTTTTGAACGAATACTCATTTGTTATTAATATACGCTGCCCACTACAGTACATTAACTGTGTTCTGGCTGTTAACTGTAATTATTAACGGTTTTCTTTTGTATTGTCCAGCCAGTGATTCAGACGTCTAAAAATGATAGCACCGCCTAAAAGTGATTAGTTAGATTATACAGTAAATATATTAACATATTAACAACAACATATTAAGATCTTAATTGGTTCTTCTGATATGGTCCTATTAAATGCAGATCAAAGAATATATATATTTTTTCATAATGTATTTAATAATGGAATGTAGGTCCTCTAATGAAGCAGGCGGTAAAATAGTATATGGAAATAATTGATAATTGTTTCTTTGTAGTCCTGCTAAAAAATACTGTTTGATCACTACAAAACATTTCTACAATAACTTTTTATATGGAAATATTTTTTACATTGTAAGTGGGCTTTGATTTTATTTTATACACATACTGTACCAGCATTAGAACACTAGTTATAAGACATTGGAGAATAAAATGTTCTCATACTCTAAGCTTCTTTTTGCATTTCATAAATTAATGGCAAATGGAATCAGCTCAAATTTATGTTATTTTTATGACATTATATAAATCAATGAATTTCTTTTTGAAACGAATGAAACTTGTCTTGACATTTACAAATTTACAGCATATGTGGCAATGGTCACTGAATGAAGAATGCATCCTTTGTGTGTTCAAAATACTTTTAAATTAATTTCAGATTTAATAACTTTTTGTAAAACATTGTTTTACAGATGTTTGGAGATTTATAAGATTCCATCGATCCATCTTCTCTCGCTTATCCAGAGTTGATAAGCGAGAGATATAAGATTTGTGTAGTTCATTTAATAGTAAATAATTTTTACAACTAGAGCAACATAAAAAACATTTTCAACCATGTTTTCCCTTATATAACATTATTGGACAACTGCTGTAAACTGCTAATATCTTAAACTGATGTCTTTGTAGATGTCTTTGTAGATGTCTTTGTAAATCAGCTTCCTGGAGAATTTACAGTCCTAAATGTCGTGAAAAGATTTGATTTTGACATGATAGCAGTGCGAAGATATTCTCACAAACATCTGCAGACAATGTAGATGTTTCTGACAGGGAAGCAAGCGTTAGAGCAAGTCTCACTTCAAATGTCAGCCCCAGATTTACAGCCGTTGTCAGGCATGTAGCATCGCTACACACATTAAGGGATGTCGCTGGTGATATATGACAATAAGAGACAGTAAATGTTGACTCTGTTCACAGCTGGACTATATGAGGATAGCGAGCAGTGAAGCAGCAGAGCATGAAATTATGAAGGCAGATAGCGGTTATATTTTGAACATGTGTGATATTATTTAACTCACTTCCTGCTCCTTAACCCTGCCCATTGATTATATTCTGATTATATTCTGTGGTAATGAGTTAACTGATTAAATGTATGTATCAAGGAAACAGTACATTATAACAATACTTTATTTCTTTATTTATATAGTATATTCCTTTATTTCAAAATATGGGTTTAAATGGCAATAAGCCTTGCATATTTTGTTACAATGCTAAGGTATTTTTTATGATAAAATATGAGCTTTCAAACTAAATCAGATTTAGGCACTGGTTTTATAAATATATAATAATTAATGCAATAAATCATTGAAATTATTACTTTTAAACCTGGTCTACCCTAAAAGTGTGTCTTAAATTGATAATTTTCCAGTGTCTGACACTTACATAATTTATAACGCATATACTTATTAAGGCTTTAAAAAAGCTGCCGTGCTTTACGGTGGCCATTTTCTGCAGCTTTAATAGCCATAGACAGCTCGAGTGAGATCATCAGCTATAATAGAGGTGGTTGGAGCAGCCTTGTGGATAGCGTGATGGTTCCCCTCAGCTTGAAGGCATTGGAGCCTGGGTAGACGTGTGTGATGCTGTGCAGGGCCTTGCACCAAGGCAGACCACACCTCAAACAGCCTAGGGTCACCCCACTAAAACCTCCATTTAAATCTGGACTTGGTACAACCACCAAAACCAAAAGGCACCCAGCTCCAGAAAGCCAGCAGCGCACATTACACACGACAGCGCTATGCTCGTTTCCTCCGAGACTAAATTTGTAAGCACCCTGCTCCATTTTACCCCATTCATACACCATCATCAATTGCCACGTAGGAGAAAAGCTGCCAGGCATCGAAACCTCTCTAAACGCCTCAATCTGCGAAAAGGACCATTAGTGTTCTTATTTTTTTTATCCTTCAGCCCATGCTGCCCCTCGCCTTTTAAAAAGCAATCCGTTTCGGACGCCACACAAGTTGAGTCCGGTCCAACGACTTCGCAAGAACTCTGGCCATATTGCATCACTTTACCGTGTGGCTCTGATTGGCCGGCTTACATGCTATTCCAATAAGGCTAATAATTCTGAAGAGTGAAGTTTTTTCTTTTATGATTTAACGGCTTCCTTCTCTCTGTAGGAACCTGGAGTTTCTGGACAAATCCCAGGGCGTTAATTCCCTCTAGTTACTGTACGGGGGGACCGGCATGTGGAAAGCTCCGTCTAAAGCTAAGCCAAAGTGTCAGACCTGCTGAGCCTCATTAACACTCAATTCAAATGCAGCGCTTAAGGTTCGAGCTCAAAGCGTTGTCACGCTCCGCCACCACGGTGAGTCTGTTCACGTGTTTGATGTGTGGTTTTCATAAGGATTCCTTTAAGCAACATGAATCTAGGATGTACTGATGACTCCCACACCAAAACTAAATGTGCTGCATTAACTGTACCATTGTGTGTACCTTGTGTTATACAAGTATAGCCTAATACTACTCACAATATTCATTAACATGCAGTCACACAGTACAGCATAATACCGAACACTATTTTACTTCCAGAGTTGAAGCTGCCTCTATTCAGTCTGCATTGCTGTCTACCAAGCCAGCACCGTCACAGAGTCACTGAAAACTGACACAAGGGAGTGAATTGTAGACATTTGAGGCCTTAATTGGGCTGTGGTGGTACCTAAGAGAACACTGACCTCTCCTGGTAGGTGTTGAAGAAGAGCGTGTGAGCAGAAAAGGCCTTTAGCCCACAGGTGTATAACCGTGTGCCGTGAACGAGCTGCAGCTGTTTGTAGCCATGCATACCAGGCAAACATCACCATCACCGATTTCAACTAGATAATGCTCTCTTGACGAACATGTGATTGGTCAGTATGTAACCAAGAACAACTTAGCTAACCTTGTTTCATGATGTCTATAGTCTAAACAAAGTAATGTCAACCTTAACGCGAGCATGAATCAAACAGACTATTATGTAACAGATTATTATTTTCAATCATATTAAGTATGATTAAAATTCAGACATGTTTACATGACATTTACCCATAGTCTCTAATAGCACCTCTGCTAGGCAGCTCCAGAGTCAGAAGTCATAGCTGTCCAATGTCAGTCACATTTAGATCTTGCCCAATAGGAACCCCGCGACCTCTGCATATTTTTCACTCAGCAAGGTCATTGGCTGTGCCTCCAGGGAGTAATTCTGCTTTCTGTCTCCTCTCACGCTGGGAAGTAGAGTTCCCAAGCATTTCCCCCCTACTGTGGTCCAGAACAATCCCATCTCTTCCCAGTTAGGAGACTCCAGCAACTGTATTCAGCCATCAATGCTGGTGTTGTGGACATGACGCATGGCCTGGACAATGGGAGGATATTAAGGCATGCTGTACTGAGTGCAGAAATACTCCCTTTATGGGCACCAGGTTAAATAGGTTGTTATGTAGTATCAATTTCCTGCCTTTTATGTTTTGGTGTGCCCCTGGACGGCAGTTGTCTTTCCTCCATGCGATGCATTCGTTTTAACTGACTTAACGTCACAAATGTACATAGCGCCTTGTGAAGAAATAAAAAGCGCTGCCGTTATATGTGCGTTATACTTTTTTGTGAAGCTACAGATTCTTTTCCCCCAGGCCTTGACATCTGTTGAAACCATAGGACCCAATCCTGTCGTGTTTGCTGTCGCTATGGTGACAGTGTAAAATAGGGCTTGCTTCGCTATCGTCTGGACTAGAGAGGAGGCGGAGGTTTTGGACAGGATGGTCAGCGATCAGTTCCAGGGCTTTCCAGAACCTCCCAGGGGCTTCATTATAGCGGTAGAAGAAGAGGAGGTGGGACATCCTGCTGAAACCATACCGTCCAACCCATGATGACCCCATAGAAACACACCAACACACCAGGACAACACAAGATCGAACAACAGAATTGTAGACTCTGCAGGTAATGTAATGTAACCCAATGCTTGCCTATGTACGGGATGGTGCCCCTTGAGTGGTCAGAAGTCTGGAGGGTCGGAAGATCATTCAGACAAACTTTCAAAATATTCATACAAATATGAAATCGTACGTTTGTTTATACATTTTGCCAGCAATTACGTTTTGCAAAAACAAGTCCTTCTATCCTTGGGAGCAGTGCGATAATTTGACCAACGTTTAACATTATCTAATTTCCAAACCCAGCAGCAGAAACAAAACAACATCTGTACAAATATCAGCGTAGCATGTAAAAACTAAAGCAACCCCAGAGGGGAGTGGGTGTACAACTGGACGGGAAGACAAACCAGAGCGAAGGGGAGTAGAGAGAGGCGAGGGACGAAAAGGGGAAAGAACGTATTTGGGAGCACCTCAAGGCGTGGCGGCTCCATTAGCGTGATTCTTCATTCGTCAGGAAACAATAAGGATGGGATGAGTCTGATGGAGTGGGAATGCAAAACCTCACAAAGGTAACACCTTGGGGAGAAACTTGCCGCAAGAAATTACACTGTACAGTAGATATGGTAATGATTAGCCAGGCTTCAAATATGACGAAATTGGAAATAATACAGAAAAAGCACAAAATGCCCCCACAATTATACTATTAATGCAGTAAAAATGATATACTGCTGAAATTATTGAGGTAGTATGATATATGTATATGAATATAAGACAATAATAAAGTAAATGCATACTCTGGAGGTAGAAAGATTTGATATTTTAAAATATTCCTCTGAAATTTGACAAATCAGTGTATAACGTTTATAAAGTATTGTCTACACACAAGCGGTTTTCACAGTCTAATTTTATAACCTGCTGAAATCCTTCTATAGTGGGAAAATGATGGTCACCAAAGATCCTACACTTTCATTGGGCTTTGTGATTGAAGAGTCTCAGCTTGTAGCTGTAAAAAAAAGGGAGCAAGCTGGCTGTTGTGTGGGAGTGTGTGTGTGGTGTGAATACTCTGTCAGAACTCTGTCAGGCCCTGATCAAATTCCACACACGGTTCCATTTTCTTTCTTAATGGAGTGTATTATACCACCGTGCCATGTTTATCTTCTACCTGATTGATCCTTTATAGGGTGCTGATTAGTGGGGGATAATTACACCACACTGAGTGGGAGAACACACACACACACATGCACCCACACACACACACGAAAATGCAGGCATGTGCGCTTACTGCATGCCCCCACACACAAGCACATGAAAGAACAGAACAAGCAAAAACAAACACGCACGCTGTATAAATGCACACAAACACACTGCGGATTATATCCCAAAATCCACCCACAGATTCCCAGTCTCCATGTCACACCCACACAAACACATACATTGCTGCATTCCAAGTTGTGTGTGGCGTGTTTATGTGCCGGCAACATTCCGTGGTCTGATCAAAAATCGGACCAACAAAAACCCCAATCTAAGCCGGCGAGAGTAAATAGGTAATAAATCTATCCCACATCAGCCCAACATTTCATTGTAAACACTTTCTTAAAAATGAGTCATTTGTGGCCTCCTGTGCTGATGGGAAGATGGCTGACATTCCCAGAGCTGTCCACAAGAAAGGCCTGTTGGAGAAACAGAGCTGTGAGTTTGTGGGTTTGGTTGGGTTTTTTGTGACTTTTGCCAGCCCATCTGGTGACTGTAATCACAGAGAAACTCAATTAGTCAAATGCGGAAAAGAGGCGAGATGGAGGGTTTGGCCGGAAATTGGACTTGGTCTTATTGTGTAGGAGTATTTTTTCCCCTATGTATCTTCCCTTTATTTACTATTTTAGCTTTTGTTTTAACTTCTACTCCAGAATGTTAAAGCACATTTACACTTTTATTCCATTCTCTGATGTTAACTATAAATTAAGCCCTCCTATCGTCAACACACAGTATTAATGCCGCAGCCCGCCAACCCAAGTTCTCCCATGTAGCCCCCATCTTCCGGGAACTTCATTGGCTCCACACTTCAGCAATTCAAGACACTTGTTTTGGCCTACAAGGCGGTAAAGAGAATTGCCCCGAGCTACCTCCAAGCAATGGTTCAATTTCAGGCCCCAACAAGAGCACTTTGTTCTACCACCTCAGCTGGCCAGCTGTCAACGCCATCTTTACGAGATATGTTCTCTGTCCTGGCACCACAATGGTGAAACAAGCTTCCGGCAACATTTAGGACTGCAGAAACATTACCCATCTTCTGCAAGAGACTCAAGACACACCTCTTCACAATCCACTCATAGATACCTCCAACTAGTGAGGGCTCTACCTCTAACACTCACTCCTCTCAAGTTTCTGCTTCAAATGCCCTTTTATCTTCTTTCT
>JAODOY010027881.1:5217-22985 GCA_025399855.1 Forbesichthys papilliferus | reverse complement strand
TGTCCTGGGGAACAGATGGTCAGTATCTTCCATTCATCAATTCCCAGGAGTCTATTTATCATTGTGATACAAACATAAATGTGGTTAAAACGTAAGAGGTCATTGCTAATTATATATTCTGGTGTAATGGTCATGAGGTCAACCAGCAACTTTAATTCATCACTCCCTTAACAATAATTGTTTTGCATACTGCACGTAGGTGCCTCAACGTCAAGCTAGTACGTTCTACCTGTATCAAACTGCTGTAGTGTCTGGTTATTGGACATATGGAAGTTAACATTTTTGTTCTTGGAGAATTCAAATTATAATTGTGCAACACATTTGTCCAATCTGAGGAGACCCGTTTAAAATTAACACGACATGCCAGATGGACTGTTAGACACAAGTCCACCGAGGAAGCCGTCCATCCAAGTCGTTTGAAAAGGGCAGGCACTTAAAAAAAACATGTTGCAGTTGATTGAATCTGTCTGTCATTGTTGTTTTCAAGTCGTGTTCGCTGTCGGCACACCTAAGCCCCGCCCCCGTAGCTGTCAGAACGACGCTGATTGGTCAGATTAATTGCTACTCGGATTCAGTCGCAGGGATTTCTTGACTTTCCAGACTGAAAGCTAAACCGAAGGCTAGTTTAAAATACCATCATTTCCGGAAACCAATTTCTGCTAATTACGCAACTGGACAGTTTGCCCGTTCCCCCGACATGGTCCTCCCGATCTCATATCCAACTTGGCCAAACACTTAGCTAGCACCAGACTCTGCTTAAGTAATCACTGCCAATCTCTATCTGACTAAAAGGTCCACAGCTGTTGCAGCATAGCTGCCTCTGCTGATTTGTGTCTGCTGATGAAGGCTGATGAGCAACGCTGAGACGGAACAGAGTGGTTTTGACACGGGCGGATGGGGGTTTGGCCGGGTGGCGAAGGAGGGGGGGGGCACAGGGGTGCTGAGGGTCCCTGCGAGCGTATGCCGATAGACCAACGTATCGTGACACTTTCTCTACATTTTAATATCTGTTGTTCTGGCTTTCACTCTCTCGTCATTCATTCTCTCCCACGCCATTCTTCTACCTGTATCCACCCACACACAAATACACAGGTGGCACGTGCACACACACACACACACACACACACACATAAAATGCGTGCGCACACACACCCACACACACACGCGCGCGTCATCACATCTGCTCATCTGCTTTGATTAATCATGCAGTTGCGCCGCGCGCAGAGTGGTTCGCTCTCTGAATTCGCATGTGATTTTACGCACATTTGCACAGCCACACACACACACACACACACACACACACACACACAAACACACATATCCATTCAACACAGCTCTGGGTCAAAGAGCTGCCAAGTGTTTCGTTTCTTTTCCTCCTGCCTGTCAACCTGATCGCATTTACGTTGTCTCTTTCTGATTGGCCGGTGCTAATCATGTCGCCACCCCTACTGATTTGCTCAAGAGGTGGAGGTTTTGAACTGTTATACACTAACATGCAGGGTGCTACTGTATGTAACAAAATGATCTAATAGTGCCATAGTGTAGCGACCTCTATTGTCATGTGATGATGTACTTATTTATTAACAATACTGAGATGTTAGATAGTATTGCAAGCCAATTGTAAGCTAATACATTTTTTGTCAAATTCACCAAATATCTGCTCGCATTTTGCTGGCTTACCGTTCCCTCTGCGCGTGTTGAAAAAAAGTATTTGATACTTCTACTCAGCCCTGGCTCCGTAAATAGGAATATAAACAAAGTGGAAAACACCGCTCACAAAAACAAACACGTGTACTGCGCTTTGCTTCCCAATGCGTTTCCGGCGCTGCGGAGGGATATTTGTTTTTTATTTCAGCTTGAAGTTAGCCAGCGTTCTCGACAATAGCTAACCCTGCCTTTAATCAACAATAGCTAACCCTGCCTTTAATCAACAATAGCTAACCCTGCCTTTAACACAACAATAGCTAACCCTGCCTTTAACACAACAGCATTTGAACAACCTGTAATCAGTAGAGAACAAACACCAAGTTTGCTGAGAGGCCATAATTCTTTTTTGCACACAATCTTGAGTTGTTCAGCTATTCATATCAGTTTGGAAACTCTCTTCTAATTTGTTTTTCATAGAGGCGCATGCAAAAAGATGTCATTGAAATCATTAGCAGGTGATTGGGCCACCTTTAGCAGATCCTAATTAGACCCACACGGGGACACATTTGTGTGACACGGGTGGAACTTCATTTGCTGTCGGCAGTCGGCACCAACTGAACTCCGCACCTGGACACTAATTGGATGACGGTTCTGTAACCAGCTGTCAAATGGATATCAATCAAGAGTTCCCAGACAAATTGTAGGGGCGTACATTTCTAAATGAAGGTCTGCTATATAAGGATGTTTCTGCCACGCTATCACCTGTAAATGGGAAGCAGAAATTGGTTTGCTATTTTGTTATGAGAAGCGTATCTATTTTGACAAACATAACAGCACATATGTTGTTATGGCAAAATGTCGTTTCCTTTATCAGTCACAGTGCATCACTCCTACACACACAGGTACTTTGCAACATGTCCACATGCAGTGCAAACCCTAACAGAAACGATTACACTTGCCAACCCGTACTTAAATAGATTTTTCACAATTTCACATACAAGCATATATTTAGTACCATCTCTATTGTTTATTTTCTTCATAAATTCAATAATACAGTTTGATAGTTTGTACCAAGAGTATTCCTAGTATGCGTCTTTACCACCTGACACCTGTCGGGTGTCAAAGAGAGTGGGTGGTTCCGGTTGGTGGTGACTATTAGTGTTCGAGTGTAGGATAGGAGACATTGAGAAGTTTGTTGGCTTTGTGCATCGGGGTTTATAAAGATTTGTTTGTGAGCGCATGGGCAAATATGTGGGTCCATGAATTTTGGCATTGGTGTGTGTGTGTGTATTGCTCCCCCTCCTCCTTGTGCTCACCCTGGTAATGACATATTGCTACAAAAAAGAGGACACTATGGGAAGTAAACCGGGGCTCCCGTTTAGGCCCATTTGTATGTGAGGTACAGAGACACAGATACCATGTTTATAACTTCTTGAATGCATGTATTGTACTTTATTCTTTCATTTTCCCGACATTATCATACGCAGGGAAGGCAACGTACTTCAGATAAAACCAATGGATAGAAATTCACTGTTACATGCCAGTAGTTCTAGCAGATAAATAGCCTGTCCTATACAACCGCATGTACTGTACAGGCTTTGCAGTGAACAGACTATGATTAAACATCCAAAAATATGCACACAAATATGGTGCAACAGCAAAACAACTTTCAGGATTTGATTCAGGAACAGTGTTGCAGTGCAGGTAGGTACTACTGCATAAACTCTATTTTGTTAACATTGTACTGTATACCGGTGGGGGGATTGTGCACATGCTTGTTTAACCTGAATATTCCAATGAGAATCAAAATGTGATTTCAACAGGCATATAATTTTCCGCACCAGACGCCCACCTGCTACAGTGGCTCCCACGACTGTTGTGATTCATTATAATGCCGCTCAGACGACAAGCCTTTTCCCTAATTGCTTCTTGCACTTTTATATTCCCTTTATTTATTTAAGAGAAGCCCTTTGGCAAAACTGTAACATTGTAAGCCCCCTTCTTTTAAAAGCGGGAATCAAATGTTTTTTGCATTAAATATGTTTTGCTGTCTTCGGACGTTTCTGGGATAATACAACATAATTTCTTGGTTTAGCTCTTTGCCGCATTCCTGACATGAATGCCCCCCTCATTTTGCTCAAACTTATGTCCACTGCTGATAAGTCTACTTTAATTTTAAGGTGGACACCTGGCATGAGCGCCATTTACAAGCGCTAAGATTGGAAACATTGTCTGCACCCTAAGCAGCATGTTACGATGTGAAGAAAAATGAGAAGCTGTAGATACGGGGCCGTGAACTTCTCATAGCGATGATCTACCGGTTGTGTCTGCGAATTTGAAACACTGGATTGAAGCCCGGCTCAATTTTTTTCCCTCATTTTGCTTGACCCTCTGCTAGCATACTAAATAACGAACAAGACTTTAGTAAGGAAAAAGCTCCAGTTATATCACAATCCTGTGATGTAACTGGAGCGTGTGTTTTTCATGGCAATACCCATAAACCTTTTGTGGTTTAAGTACAGTACAGTTTATCATTAAGGCACCTACTGTAGAAAATGCCAGTGTGTTCACCACCTTTTTGTAAGAGCTATAACCTTGTCAATTATGGCTTCATTTGAAAGTATTTATACATTGAAATTACTCCATAAATCTATGCACCCTTCTCGCTGAAAGGAATGTTTACACCCCTACTAGATGCATTGTGCCTGTGAACTGCAAATGCTGTGCATGGTGTTAGAGTTAAGGGAATGCATTCACGACCTTGCTGGCAGAGAGAAATACAGTGCTTTCGTGTTGCCAACAATCTCGCTGGCTGTATACGCTTTTCTCTTCTGTTGTGTCTATCATTTGTTCTCCTGTAAGCAGGTAATCTGTCTATCATCCCCACTCTTTCACTCTCTCGTCATCTCTCCGTCAATCGACTTGTCTGTCTGCACGGCTGCTCCCTGTGCCCGTATGTGGGCTTTACTGATCGATGGAACCTTCCAGTAACACTCTGTTACTGTTAATCCTGTTAATCACACACGCCGGACCCTCTCTCCCCCTATATTCTCTCTCTCGCTCTCCCTTTTAATAGTCAAGTTTATTTCTATAGCCCTTAGTCATGTTATTTTCTCAAAGGTACAGCTGACATTTCACATGGAAACAAACAACACCGCCTAAACCTGCTCCTTCCCCCGATCAAGGAAAAACATCTATTAAAAATCCCATAGAGGAAAAAGGAAAGAAGAAACCGTGGGAATGGACCACAGAGGGAGGAATCCCCCCTTCCAGGACGGTTAGGATGCAATAGGTGTCGACACGGGAATTAACAACGTGAATTAGCAATTAAATATTGAACGAAATGTATCACGTTGTGTATTAAATCACAGCTAACACTGCAGTAAATAATAGCTAAAACGTTTATCTCTCTCTCTCTTCCTCCCTCTCTCCCTCTCCCCCCCTCCACCATCATCCTCCAGGCAACTCCCCGTCTGAGGAGTCTGAGGAGCGCGACAAGGAGCCTCGGACCCTGACCTTCCCGGCGTACATCGCCAGCCTGCTGGACACAGGCTCAAAGCGCATGGTGGCTGGCGTGCGCATGGAGTGCTCCAGCCAGGGCCAGTGCCCACGCTCCTGCCACCTGTGCCACATGAGCCCCGGGGCGGCCGGCGGGCGCCAGCAGTCGGAGCCCGTCCTGCTGCAGATCACCAAGGCAGCGCCCATCTACGAGCTGGTGTCCAACAATGAGACCTATCAGGTACTGTGTGTGTGTGATGCATCTTCATTATTGTGGTCAGAGGTCCGAAGCTCTTGTTATCACAGTACTAATAAAGGGCCAATAAGTCCTTTTCCACTGAAAAACTTAGTTATTTTTAGGTGTCAGTATACAGAACTATACTGACACCTGCTGGCTAGATGTAGGATAAACCAGCTTATTCTGTACCTACAGTACATGAGTAAACATAATTAATTCCTTTTTTTATCTTATATTATTTTTTGGTGTGGGAGTGTGGGGGGGCGTTGAAACACGACATTGCCTTAACTGTTTATCTGTTCGTTGCTGTAATGTTTGTGAGTGTGTCTGTCCAGCCAAAATGTCGATACCGGGTCCCGCAGTAAAGATATCAATACAGGGTTATGGTCCCTCTGGAGCATACTGTGTAGAGTTATCATCCTTGGGCTTTACACTGCTGCGGTACGGCTAGTGCTATTGACGTAGGTTTGTACACAGCTGTGCTCTCTTGTAAAAGAAACAAGAAACCGCTGGCACGTTTTATAGCACAATATGACACGCTGGGGGGGTTTACTGTACATCCAGCACAAGTTTAGACATTGTCAGGGTTACATAACACATGAACAGACCGATCCCAAGCCCTGCCCCTTTCACCTGTCCAACCTAGTTACCGTAACTAGGTTGGACAGCATAGAAGGCTATTATAGGAAAACAGACAGTTGAAGGAGTTTCTGTCGGATTCAACTGTTGGACAGGGGGCCTGGGATCGGTCAGTAGTCTTGGGTGGTACTGTAGGTTTCCTGTTTGTTACAATGTCCCTCTCTCTCTCTCCATTCTCCTCTGTTTCCTTCAGGCTCTTCAGGAAGCTATGATGAGCATGCTGTGGTGCTCTGGGAAGGGAGATGTCATCGATGACTGGTGCCGGTGTGATTCCAGCGCCTTTGGCACAGATGGTCTGCCAACATGTGCCCCGCTTCCCCAACCCATGTTAGTGACCCACATCAATACCAAAACACTGCAAAATGCCCACTGGCTGATTCAACATAGTTAACCTTCAGAAGTAACTAAATTAAGTGAAGACAGGGCGGTGATGATGAATACAGTGATGGCAGCAAAATTATATATATATATGATAATCTATATCTCTCTTTTGCTTGTTGCCAGGCTAAAGCTTTCGCACACCTACGAGCCTAGCAGTTCATTGGTCATCATGGAATGGAACCACAGTGAGCCACCAATCGGGGTTCGGATTGTCGATTACCTCATCAGCCAAGAGAAGGTGACAGAGAGGACCGACCATTCCAAAGTGGAAACAGGTAAGTGGTTACACATGAAGTTAAGGGGTTGATACTGTAACTACACCATGATATTACCGTAATGTCCCGGCTATTAATCGCGGTTAATACATTGATTTTGTAGCTCTGCGGCTAATACTCGGGTGCGGTCTATACACGTGGTTATAAACCTAGCCTACATTATTTATGAATTAATACATGTGGTGAATATCATATGCATGCATTTGTGCATATTTCTTAAAGCGTTTAAAAATAATACCAACTTTAGGCTATGTCCAATAAACATGTCAGCGTATTTTGCGCATTCTTTGTCTGGTATGGTCTGGTGTAGGCTACGGTATAATATTTAAAAAAATTATAATTTTATGACAATACTGTCACTGTCAGTCGGTCCGTCTGTGCTTCTTGCTATCTTACATGTCTACAAATCAAGAAGCATAGAACTATAGTCAAGAAGGCTAATGTGTCTCGCCGTGCCACCACTGTTTGCTGTTTGCTATTTGTTAGCGACTTGGCTTTTTAATAATAATAATAATAATAATAATAATAATAATAACTTAAATTTATATAGCCGAGATAGTAACCTACCGGTATATTGAAGTGATTGTTGTCCAACCTTTTTTAAAAAAAAAATAAAACACTAATGTCTGGCACACACTACAGGATAATTTGCCCGATTTTCCCCTTCCGATATCAGTCAGCATAGGACCGATTTGTTGATGGTTCTACCGATCGATTATCCTGTGGGGTGGGGTGTGTTAAGAGTGGGTTTCAATGTTCAGAGCCTCACCGATCGGACATTGTAAATATTAAACATGTTCTCTATTCATGATCCAAAATCCTGTAGTGTGTGGGGAACACCGATCACAGTCAATATGCTGGCAGTTGATTGTCACATGAGAGAGTCACGCTGATTTAACGTGATACCAACAATGAATACCACATGTAATGTAATCACAACAGAAGCAATAGCGGCAAAAGATGAAGTGTGTATTTTATTCAGATTGTGGCGGGGGTGATATATTTTCACGTTATCTCCGCGACTTGTCCACTGTATTTTCAGCATTTCTTTATAACGTTCTGAAGAAACGGCTGTGAAAGCTTGTTCGCCATGTGTCACGTTGTTTCTCGCTGGATTAACGAGATTTACGGTCTTGGAATTCAGGAATGGGTTATTCGGGAATAGAATCGGTTGGTGTGTGGTGTGCTGTTTTGGCCAGATCGTTGCCCTCCACACACAACGATGAAAACAGTAAAACATATTTAGTCGTTAGCTGTGTGTAGGGCTGTCGCGATAACCGCAAAATTGCAATACCACGGTGTTGCTAACCCAACCGCAGGCCGTGGAAAGCAACCGCCGGTACCGCAAACCGCAATGTTTACATTTTATTTTTTTCATGAGGCTATCTAAGCACAAATTCTCCCAGGGCGCGCCATAGGCTATTAATCTCACGCTATTTAATATGCTTTATTTAATATGCTTAATTTAATAATGAATTAGTCATATTTTCCAGCTGATATTTTGGCCCAACACTTGCTGGACAAAGTTACACGTGATTACCAGTAGGCCTACTAAACTGGTAGAAAGCATATGATGTTGCACAATTGTCTCACCACGGACTGAGATCACGTTGTTTATAAATGCCCCAGAATCACACTATTTCAGAAGCTCTGCGCAACGAACTTGACCATTCAAAACAAAAGCAAAAAAATGGCGATAATTCCGCAGACGGTATTAGGCCACCCTTAATCACCGCAAGTACATTTTCTTCACCCACGACAGCTAGCTGTGTGGTCTCTTACGTTTTGTAAATTGGTAGGATCGTCTAGTGTGTACCCAGCTTCAACCTCTCTACCCTTCATGTTAGTTGTGGCAGTATTCTGCAGCCAGATGGAGCAGGTGAATGTGTGTGTGCACGCGTGCACGCTCGCATGGGTGTGGTTAATATAGATGTATTTCAAAGGCTTCCCACAAGATGGCGATCAGCGGTAACAAAATTGATGTAGGGGCTTGTACAAGTTTTACTGGCATAAAAAATGAAGAGTGTATTCTGGCAGAACTAGAGGTATCTGTTGAACAGGTCAGAAAGATTTCTCCACTGAGGCGAAGACGAGACGTGGTGCAGATGATAGTAGAATGGAGATATAGCTGGAAAAGCTCATTTAAGAAATGATATTGTAAATGGGGTGCCTCGGTTCACTACCCAGCATATATCCTGTTCCCTGTGTATCCTCTCGCCTTAGCTCTGTGTGTGTGTGTGTGTGTGTGTGTGCTATAGTGATCCTGCGATGCACTGGTGTCCAGGGAATAGTCAGCCTCACAGCCTCTGTCTGTCTTAGACTTCCTGACCCTGCACAGACGTGAATGGGTAAAGAGTATTGATGAATAGACGGAACAAGACCATAGCCTGTCAATGTTGACCTTGCAGGTCTATGTAAATAATGTTTTGCTTTCCCTAAAGTTAACATAAGTCTTTCAGTGCCGTGTTCCACATTAAACTATTTCAGTGCGGTGTCATAACAAACTTAGTGTTATGGTTCTTTGAATGGTCTACGTAGTATCTCTTTATGTGTCCTTCTAGTCTATTTTAGTGTCTCACTGTTATCCCTACATGGGTCCGGTATGGCTACGTTTGAATGATTTGGGGGTCAATCTTTCTTTCCCTCTTTATACATTTAGCCTCATCAGCATAAAACAGCAGAATCATTAGTAGCAACAGTAATGTGTATTTGGAGCTGTATACTCCATAATATGGAGATGCTAATTTGGCCAAAGAAGTAAAAATAAGTCAAAAGCAGGGCAGTTTATTTCAGCATTAATGGCGCATTCCATTACAGAGAATGCTTTCCCGAGTAATGGTGTTGCTTGTAGCGTATGCTGAACAGAATATATTGCATTAGTCGCTACAATTGGGGTCATTAATCTGTATACTGTATTTATAAAAAGAGAAATAAAGGCTATTATGACGCCGATATGCTTTGCATTCAAATGGAGTTCTGTTCATGCTTAAAATAGCAACAACATGCATTTTTTTATTTTTAAATTGTCTTAAAAAAGATAAAGGTGAAGTATGTAATCTTGAGAAAAAGCTGTTATTTAGCTTGATTTTGTGCTTACCCCTCTGTTCAAGCGTCACTCAAAGTACACGTGAGCGTGCACTGACTAGGCCTTTAATCTAAGCTTGCTAAATCAGCGTAGTTTTACCAGGCAGTATGTACTGTACGCACTACATCACAGCTGTATTTGTTTCTCAGCCTTGGGAAACAAAAACTTTTGCAAAAAAGTTGCAACAAACATTTGTTATAGGCAGGTCTGTGACTCAGCAGGAACTATTGCAGTTCCTGTTATGGATTATCTCATTACTGCTAAAATAACTTGCCCTTTATCACCTACACTTCTATTCATTAAGAGGGAGAAAATTAGAAGCCGTTGTTCAGGTGATGGAACTCACACAAAGAATAGAGGTGGAGTTGAAACAAACCATTTGATTTCCTTATAGCCTACTTTGTATGGCGTGGCACATTATGGCGTGTTATTACCACTAATATTTACATTAACACCACTGGCGTAAAATAATACTTTTATAGAAACGGGTATTTGCTGGCTGTGAGAGCGTCACACTTTTCCGAGCCATCTGACAACACACTTGTTCTTTAACGTCACGTAACAACAATAAATGTGACTCATGCATTTAAAGTTTAGCCTCTTGCCCGTGACATATCACGCCCCGGGTCACTCCCATTCTATTAATACCGGCATCACAAACAATGAGCAGACATTCTTTTGCCGAAGAGGCATAATCCATCATTGCAAAATGGAAGCAGAGGACGAATATATCAGACCTTAGTTGTTCACTAGTGGCTGTTGCCTCGAGCTTTGTTATGCTTGCTCTCAACTGTCTGACATAAATAACAGTGCACGGCTGAAAATAGCCAAAGTGGAAAGGCATTAGTAATGCCTTTCAGTTACCTCCACCTTTGGAATTGACATAGCACCTCATAGTTTCAGTCGAGTGCATTTTATTCTAAGGTGTTATGGGAGTAAGTGTAAGGGGTAACGTGAAAATGTTATTTGAACAATGAGTGCTCACAAGCTTTGAGTTTGTTTTTATTTTTACTGGACTCATTGTCTAGACCGACACTTATAATATGCCTAAATGAGTGAAATATTGCGAACATGGTAATGTCATTTTTGGACACATTTGGACAATACTGGACACTCCCCACCTCTTCAGTCAAGATTAACTATTATATTTATTACATTCTAAATGTTTTAAGGTTAGGCAACATGCAGGGATAGCTCGTCCTTCATTTAAACACACGTTTTGGTAGAGATGCAGTGTATTATGTAAGTACACTGTAAAATGACGTATATAGTTCTAATTTCCAATTAAAGTCATTTGGTACTTTATCTGCCTTTACACTGTTGCCCTTGTTTTTAACATGCCCTCTTGGTTGGCTTTCTGACTGGCAATGTGAAGATAAGGCAGAGACTTAGATTACAATCGAATTTGTTTGTTTTTTCCTGCCAAGATACATATAGGCTAAATGGCATGTTGACGGATTTAATAATTAGTCCAGACAACACCACTGACAACAACTTGCGTTTTCCGATAGGGGAAGTTTATTGATGCACATTGTACACACACACGTATACTGCAGACACACTATGTATGCATGCACACATACCACGTGAGAGCCTTATACGCTGTATTGTGTCAATACTGTAGGTGAATGAATGCTGTGCTCCACACAGCCTTCACTGGGGGGGACATCAAGCTGTGAAATAATAGGGCAGGGAATTGCCTTTGTCCTAGATGTATGGGCATGGCACAGACCACCTAGGGGGGAGTAGGGGAAATATCTGAGCATTCAGAATTGACGAACGTTTGCAAACGTTTGCAAACATTTGGACAGTTTTCCATTTGCATTGTGTTCGTCACGAACGTTTGCGAACAAAAGCAAACGATTTGAGGAGGTAGTTCTCAGCGAACACACGTTGAAGCTAGACGAAGGGTGACAGTTTAAATCTATAATATTTGGGATGTTTACACAACTCGTTCAAAATTCTAAGTTCTAAGCAAACACGAACGTTCGCCACTGTTTGCCAATGCTGAACGCACCTCTGAACTCTTGGTCTGGACGCACAGAGAGAGAGATGACATTGACCAAGTCATTTCAGCGTTGTCCAATCTAATATACTGTAGTTACCGTGGCCTGTCACTTTGTGACATTCACCCATAGGCACCCAAGAGCTAAGTCTCACTCCTCCTGTATTAGCATGTCACAACCTGAGGGTCAGTGAGTGACCAGTGACGCGCACGCACACACACACACACACACATTAACACAGGCCACACCTGTCCAGTTTTTCATTTGCGTTTTTGTGTGACCGCACGCTTAGCATAAAATAAATACGAGTTCGGAGCTTATCAGTGTGATTGGGCAGGTAGAGAGAAGTGCAGGCCACAATGCACTCAAAGGCAACGTGTGTTGTGACTTATACGGGAGACAAATGTCTTTAACCCTGGTCCTGGGAACCCACCGTCTTGAACGTTTTAAATGTCTCCCTGCTCCAACATGCCTGATTCACATGAGCGGGTCCACAGGTTTCTGCCGAGCTATCTAAGACATCTAAAACATGCAGGACAGTTGGTCCCCTGTAGACCAGGGTTGAATACCCATGTCGTAAGAGAAATATGTATTGTGGTGGAATCACAACATCGATACTTCTATGTTGAAACTCAAACAAAGCTTTGAAACGATATGAAACTTTTCTCCTCATAATGAATTATGTGTCAGTTTGAACGTTTGGTAAAGCCCACGTCTCCAGCTCAACAACGCTCTTGGCATTAGCTTCAAGAGAGCCATAAATTAGCGGCTGTGATGAATAAATTGCTGTTGTGGTCAGTGTACCCCAGTTAATGATGGGCTGAGTTGAACAGGAACGAAGTGATATTGACCAAATGGACCTGGCCTGAAATAACTGACAGGACAAATCCATCAATGCGAACGTTTAGATGTGTTTTGTACATTTTGCGGACATTCACCCGGGCGGGGATATGTTGATGGATAGCATGAAGTCATGGCAAACTCCTGCCTCATGACATCGACGTGTCTCAGCATCGCCTCTGGATTGTCTCTTACCATATTACACTATTGACATTTCATCCCTTCTCACATTTCATATGAGATTTCTAAGACGGTTGCTGGCTTTTGTGCAATGGTATAACCTTTTTTTTTTAAATGTTTTCTTCTCACTTGACAATACAATGTGCCTTTTATTTTTATTTTTCCCCCCTTATTTATGATGCTCATTTCCACCCCGCACCCCCACCCTCCTTTTCGCCATTTCTCTCCTTGATATATCACACGATTGTGTTATCCTTCAGACACTGTAACTGGAGAATAATGGTGTAAAATCATGTCCAAATGTAGGACTATAAATAATTTGATGGATGAAAAGAAAGACTTCACCTGCACCACCCTCAATTAAATGTTATTTTATGGACAATTCTTTGCCTATTTCTTAGTTTATCTCTCTCTTTTCATAGCTTTTCTGCAGGCTTTTGATAACACTGTTTGTTGTTATAAGTATTATGGTTTTAAACAGTGACTTGTAAACTAGTTGTTAATGAGGATGTATGTGAGGTTTTCCATGTGATCCAACCAGGATCCCACAGATCTGATCTTGTACTGAAAAATAAATCCACTCTTTGATACATTGTTGTCATTGTTGAATGGCTATACGTTTATAGCGTGAGGTAGTGTGTCATTAAAATTGTGTTGTCCCCAATTTTTAGACCAATTTAAAGCTAGTGGAATGTAAGAGGAAATATAAAAACAATTGAATAAAAATGTGACTTGCCTTAGCTGCAACAAGTTATCAAGCAAACCGCTGAAAAAGTGAAGGCATCCTACAAGTGTTTATCTGGTGCACTTCAATCTGTACAGTAGGTTGGTGAGAGGCTGAGCTATATGTATAAAAGACCATATAATATTTCAGAATAACAATCTTAAGAACAATTCACGGCCCCAAACATGGCTGCATTATAAATAGATATTGCACCAGCAACAGTGTGCAGTGAGCGACTGCGCTGCGAAAGGAATTGTTCATATTCTTGCCTGCCTACCTTGCGTATGCTTGGAGGATTTAAAATATATACTGTACAGAAGGTGGTAGACCAGGGCCAAATCATCCTTGGCTGAAACCGGAATATTTTCCTTTACTGCCTATGAATTTCCACAACAACAGCCAACATGTCAAAATGTGGATCGGCATGGACACATCATATAGATGTTAGGTAATTATTAACTAGGTCTACAAGCTTCTCTTTGAAACTTTCCACCATTGTTGTTCTTTGTTTAGAAACTGCTGTTGATCTGTCTCTCTGATCCTGATACTGCCCCCTACATCCATGTGCTGTATTGCATCATGCGTATGTAGCGTTAATTTCTGAGGACGCGCACAAACTACACTCCAAAGGAACGCAGGATGCGCGCCCGATACGCCTGGTAGGTGTGTGCGTAATTAAAAGCAAGAATATCGCAGGCTATCTAACAAGCTTCAGGCACATAATCACCTCGTGCCTGAAGCTTGTTAGATAGGGCTAACACCATAGACTGTGTATATACAATATAAACCCTCACTCCGCCTGTAGTGACCCGCTTGTTCTCTCATTACAATAGGAAAAATGCATGGCTAATATATTTTTAACTAATTCATTATAGAAAGATTTCACCCATACAGTGGGCATGAACTAGCTATAGAGATCAAAACTGTTTTTTGAACTAGGCTGTCAACACGTTTGTTTTTGCTGCAAAGAGACTTTAATAGACTTTAAGAGACTTTAAAGAGACATTAATAGTCTGGCAGGGCTATTCAACTCCTGTCCTGGAGGGCCACACCCTGCGTGTTTTAGATCTCTCCCTGCTCTGACATGTCTGATTCAAGGTCGTTAGAAGCTTGATAACGACCCGTTCATTTGAATCAGGTGTGTTGGAGCAGGGAGAGATCTAAAAGATGCAGGGTGCCGCCCTCCAGGACCGGAGTTGAATAGCCCTGGTCTATGGGAATTGACTCCCTTTTGCAGCCAGCCTCAAGTGGCCACTCGATGAACTGCAGGGTTAGGCACTTCTGGGTTGTATTCATTTCTCAGCACTGGAGGTTCTCGCTTGGCTAACACACACACACACACACAGTCTCCCACTCATACTCACGCAACAGCACAAATGCACATCCTCCAGCAGATGTGTGGATATTAGTGGGAAGTCTTCTCCCGATTCATGGCACCACCTGGCTAGACTAGAGTACGTTACAACAAACAGCCCACCCCCTCCCGGTGCTAACAGACCAATGATGTAATGAGTGTATGGTCACTGGAACATGGAATCCAATACCTGCATTATTCACCTCTTTTGTTCTACTACAGATACACACCATGGGATGCATTATATTTGAAGAACTGCATAAGATGTGTCAATGAGGATTTCAATAGGCTTTTGGTCCTCTTCACATAATTTGGCTGCAGTACCTGTGTTGGCCAACATGCCATTCTACCTCGTGGGCTTGACATATGGCTTGACACACACTTTCTGTACACAAAGTGACCAAACATTTCCATGCTAACCACTTCCTGTGAATTTAATGATTAAAAAAAAATATATATATATCTTTTTTTTCTTTTTTTTTTTTTTACACTTTTTTTAGCCAAGGCAGAATAGGTTGCTTGACAGCAAATAATTAAGACATCTCTGAGCAGGATGATACGGCTGCGTAGTGCCGCACGCCCTTCGATACAAAGCGAGTGAATGGTTAGTTGCATGTGGAAATGAAAGATTGGGAGATGATACTCTGCTAATCTCAATCAATCACGTTTTTCCAGAGAAGAGGTGTTTTCCATCGAGAGGTAACATATTAGACAACGCCTCATCTCCCAGGAATGCTTTCTTGCCAGTGCGTCACTCCGTCTGTCAGGCATCCGGATGAAGGAATGACCTCATGTATTTGCTTGCGCGTGCACGCGCGCGCACACACACACACACACACACACACACACACACACATCAATGGCAGGCTCAGCCAATTTTGACTGTTATTATTATGAGTTTGTTGCTGCTAAACGGTGATTTGCAGACAGGGTTTGTTAAACAAAATGCAGGCCTGCATACTGCAATGAACAACTAATGCATATCTAATAATATCAGATACTGAAGCTGTTAAAAGAAAGCATGTTATTGTTGTTTTAACAGACTTTAAAGCCAAAGTCAGCAATTGAAACACCTCTTTTTATCAAATTCACAATCCGGTGTGAACGCATTGAAAACAGAATCTGGTGTTAATACACAGTTCTGTCTCTGTAAATGGGAACACAAAGTGGTGCAGACCGCATCACACAACACTATCCCAGCCTTGGCAAGGTGTGGCCAATCTGCGGGGTGGAGCTTCTGATAGAGCACCCTATGGCATTGAAGAGATAGGTCTTTTTGTCTTGATCGAGTTCAAATATCTGATTATCAAATATGATTAAGTTATAGCAGAATGTTTTAGTTGTGGAACAAACCTACATACATATATTAGAAAACGCTTATAGGTACGCACATTGATTAAATTATACCAGAATCCCAGACATTTGTGTAGTTGGAGGAGCAGAAAGGCATGTGAGCCTAACTCTCCTTGGAGAGAGGTAGAGCGAGTGCAGAAAGGTCATCAAACCATTTGTGTAAGCCAGCTTCAACCACAAGGGCAACACCTGTGTACCTTTTCAAAGAATGCTACTACAGCTGTATGTACATACAGTACGTAGATGTTTTGAAACTGTGTATCCACATGCACCCCTGTGCACGGGACACATGTTTACACCGCAGCTAGTCGGTGGCTCTGTGAAGGTCTATAAACATGGCAAATAACTTTTTAAGAAGGTGCATTATTTAACATTTCTACATGAATTTAAGTGATTTTTGTGGGGTTTTTTCATCAATATAAATTGGACATGGCCTTAAAAATGGTCATGTGGTGCGATCGTGATTTGTATTCAAAATGATTTTCCTCAACATGCTTGACATTTTCAAATGGTTTTAGTAAAAGTGTTTAGAAACAATTGATTAATTGCATTTATTTTGAGTTTACGTAAATCATTATCTCGACTCCTGCCTCAGTCCACTACTTGTGAAGCTCCGCTACATTTCAGAATGGCCTTTGCTTGACAAATCCCTCAAGGCTCAGATTATCCTGTTTCTTGTGCACCTTTTCCTACCACAGGTTTTCATTCCACTCGACTTTTCTATGAATATGCTTGGATACAGCACTCTGTGAACAGCCATCTTCTTTTAGCAATTCACTTTTGAGGCTTTCCCTCCTTGTGAAGGGTGTCGATGACACAAATGTCAAGTCAGCAGTCTTCCCCATGATTGTGAAGCCTACCGACTGGACTGAGATTAAAGGCTCAAGAAAGTTTTGCAGGTGTTTTGAGATAATTATCTGATTAGTGTGACACCTTGAGTCTACAATAGTGCACATTATCACAATATTCAAATTTTCTGAGATACTGAATATGGGGTTTTCATGAGCTGTACGTGTGAGATGTGAGTTTCACTTAAATTACTTTTCCACAATATTCTAATGTATTGAAATGCACCTGTATATTAGATATGTACTATATATATTATATATTTTTATGCATTTTTGTTATATTTTTCACAAAATAATTACACAGAAAAATTAGGCGTCACGTCATTCATTTTTTGTTTTATTCCATTGCTTGATTTAGAGCAGAGGTCTTCAATAGGGGGTCCTCAGAGGTACTGCAGGGAGTCCTCCAAATTGTTTGATCCCAAACTTATTTTCCTCCAATGATTAAAATGTTATTACAATGTCAGAAAGTATACATTCATATAAATACAGCCTATGCTATATACATCAGTCAATTATTTTAATGGCTTAGCTAGTGACCAATTTCTAAACATGGCACTATAGGCCACCCTACAATATATTGTTGGCTCGGCAACATAATATTTTATTTGATATGTGATATGGGGTCCCTGTGATATATTTCTATCAGCCAAGAGATCCTTGGCCCGAAACATTTTGAAGACCTATGATTTAGAGGACA
>JAODOY010027870.1:0-22986 GCA_025399855.1 Forbesichthys papilliferus | reverse complement strand
TGGTACAGTGTGTATATTGTACAGTGTATATAACATGGTACAGTGTGTATAACATGGTACAGTGTGTATATAACATGATACAGTGTATATAACATGGTACAGTGTATATAACATGGTACAGTGTGTATATTGTACAGTGTATATAACATGGTACAGTGTATATAACATGGTACAGTGTGTATATTGTACAGTGTATATAGCATGGTACAGTGTATATAACATGGTACAGTGTATATATAGCATGGTACAATGTATATATTGTACAGTGTATATAGCATGGTACAGTGTGTATATAGCATGGTACAGTGTGTGTATAGATGGTACAGTGTGTGTATATAAAGCATGGTACAATTAGGGCTGGGCGATATGGACAAAAAGTAATACCTCTGTATTTTTGGGCTCCATGGCTACGATTCTTAACGATCAGTTTCTCTGGTGAAATAGACTCAGTAGAGTGAAGTACACTGTGGCCTTACAGGAGAGTGGAACATGCAAGCCAGTGTACTGTAGTATACGTGAAGAGACAGGCGTCTATGATCTCAGCTTGGAAGAATTGGACATAATATTCCAACACACGTAGTTTGTTTAATTTTTACTATGGCCGACTAATCAATGGTCCTTATTGTATTTAAGGTTAATATTTAGACAAAAACACAGCACCTTATGGTAAAGGTTACATACAAACGACTATACAATGTGTTTTGATTGCATTGTATTATCAAGGTGTGAAGTTGCCTATGAAAGCCAGTTCTAACTGGGTATACATAGTATACTGGGTCTGGTGTGATCAATACGTGCCCACGTGGAGCTGTGCTGTAGTGAGGAGATTTATTATTTATGGGAACAAATGGTTCTTTGCTTTCCATGGTGATTGACAGGCCTCCAGAAGCCAGCTGCAGAACATTAGTACTAGTAGGCCAAGTAGGATGCCTGACTAAATGTGGTCCATCATGTCCTGGTGATGTAATATCTCCTGTCTGCTCATGCAAGCCCACCACCCTACCCCCGCCACACACACACACACACACACACACACACACACACACACACACAAGTCTCTTGTCTCACTGTGCAACTCCGCTCTTCCCCGCACAAAGGGACACTATTTGTAGACCGTTTTGTTAAGCCACCAGAAAATATCACCAAACTAAGGTTAAAGAAACGTACGACTTTTTCGCTTGTCTGTTTAGCTTGGGTTCCGCCGTTATAAAGCAGAACATTGGCTTTTTGGAAGAGCAGGATATGCACAGCCAGTTGCCATCTTTTCTCGGACCTCCCATAGGGAGAAGAGACTTCTTCCTATTCAGAATACTTTAAAGGGGCTGCCTCTTCTATATAATGTCTCTGCTGTAACCATGTTCCATCATTTCACTAAGGCAGCTTGCACTGTGTAATTACAACTCATTAATTAATTCCAACGGTCTATTTTGGAATATTGTAAAGACAAAGACGCGGTTTTCATCAAAGACGGACCTTGAACGCTTCTGCTTCAGAAGCAGCTAGCAATGAAAGCTCATGAAGATATAATACACTGATAAAAGCTGTCTTTTGGTATTCATGAGCCAGCTTCCGCATCAAAAGAGACATTCACGTCAGTGTGCATGAATGCTTGTGAGGGAGTCGTTTACATGCTTTGATTACTGGATCAGACCAAAGGACCAGCCATGTGACAGATAGCAGCACTGAGCCACGTTTTCCATGATTGTTCCACAGACGCTGTGTGTTGGAGAGCGACGGTGTTTGACCCTCATTTCTCTTCTCCTGAACCGATTGATTGAAATAAGAATTTCAGGTTACACTGGTAACCAGGCAACCACACCGTAGCAGTAAAACACTGTTTTGAATGGTAACCAGGCAACCACAACAGTAAAACACTGTTTTGAATGGTAACCAGGCAACCACAACAGTAAAACACTGTTTTGAATGGTAACCTGGCAACCACAGCAGTAAAACACTGTTTTGAATGGTAACCTGGCAACCACAGCAGTAAAACACTGTTTTGAATGTGTGAGTGAGTGGTTTTCTCTGGCTGCAGTACCACCAGTCAACACATGGACGTCTGCTTTAAAGTCAGAGCTTGCCCATCTGACTCCCCAGATGGTCTGTAACACACAACCATCCACGGAAACTGTTGGAAAAGCACGTTCAGAAGATATTTCTTATTGGACGAGCTCGACGACAATTGTTGTATCACTGTCTATTCACTAAACTAATTAACTAAACTAAGTTATGCCTGTAGCTGCCAGTACGATGCTCAGAACCGCTGATTGTTCGAACTCAAGCACACGAGGTCAAGCCTGTCCAGACTGATTATCACGGCCGAAGTCAAACTGAAGCTTGTGAGATCAGGATGGTCTCACGAGGCTATGCCACCCGGATAGACAGCACACACACACAGGAATATATTAAAATGATTCTATAAGCTCTGACATGCTCCTCATTACTGTGAGAAAAGATTCTGCCAAGACTTTGGCGGAGTCCATTTTCTTTCTCCTGAGGTTCTTTTAATTATTAACCCCCATTTACAGATGGTTCTGAGCAGACGGATTAGTTGGCGCTCTGTCGCTTGAGCCAAAATGGCCCCCTGTCTTGGCGTGTACACGATGTAAACACCATGTATGTGTGTTTACATCACACATCACCCCACATATACACCATAATATTAGGGGTGTAGCACCAGATGTGTGTGCTTACATCACACATTTGTTGTGGTGATTTCAAGTGGGTAAAAACAAATGACAGCAGTAATGGAGAAAATCCCAAAAGTCAGAACTTGATAGAGAAATTACAGCTCAAATAATTATGCTTTGAAGTATACAGTCTTCAACTTTTTGCTGGAACAACAGTTACTGTAAGCATTTCATAAATCATTATTGGCAAGAGACAGGGGAGGTAATATTTGCTTGCACGCTCCATAAATAAAATATGAAAGACAGGAAGTGACTAAACTCACTGGAGAGATCCTGACACACCCCTCCAAATGTCACGCCCCCCACTGAGGCATGCTGGGTAGTAGAGGCGGGGGGAACTAGGTCATTTACAGAGCAGAAAGAGAGGCGAGGATAACAATTAGTGATAAGAACTGCTTAAACAATTGTCGCAAGATAATTGTTAAATAACTGTCAAATTCACAAAACATCTCCTCGCATTTCGCTATCTTACTGTTCAGATCAGATCCCTCTGCACAATAAGGACATAAACAAAGTTACTGCTTACAATAAATGGAATTATGGAAATTAATAAATAAAGCATTTGAGTAGTTTCTCACTGGATTTACGGATACAGACCTGTGAGCTAACAGCCAATGAAAATTGACCTCCTTGCATCCGGAAAGTGCTGTGAAGCTTACAGGGTTAGGGTTATGATGTGTCAGACATTCAGCACAGTTTCTTGGACGGTAGACGCTGAGACACTGAGTCTAGGTCAGAGGTGGCTGAGTTTGGTTAAGGCTCTGGTAGCTTGCTCATTGGCAAAGGTAGGATTGACACAGTGATCTGACCACAGCCTGCTGGTCTACATACTGTTCATTCACACAGTAGTCCTGGCAGCATATCTGTGTAACCACACACCTCTTGTAATACAGCTGCCACAACCACAGACAAAACCCTTCTAACCACATGATAACCACATGAAACAGCTGTGGTTGGCGGTGACCCCTGACCCCTGTCCTGTGTGGGATATAGAGTATGTGAGGGGGAACTCTGGCTTCCTTGCTAGACCAGGAGTGGTACTGTAGATCGCCCTACATGAGCAGTGTACAGAGCTCAGGAATGTGATGCCCAGGGGTGGAGATGATTGGCTGTTGGGGGATTGAACGCATTCACAGCTTTCCTACAGTAGGAACACAATGACTTGGATGACAGCTGTAACCGTGCCAACCGTACAGAGCACATGGTAACAGAATGACAGCAACCTCCTACATAGAGCCTTGGACCCACAATGCACTGGGGTCCTGACCTCCACAGGCTTCATGTTGAACAAGCTTTCTCTGCCCACACTGGTGTGTGTGTGTGTGTGGCTAATTTGTCATCCCTGGTACAACCACAGGCGTGAAGCCACATGTTTGCTGGAGTCAGTACTCCTCAAGACACCTCATACAGTCTGAGCTGCCTCATATTTGTGTACAGTTCATTGTATTGTCGTGCTTTAACACAGCTGTTAGCTTGGTCTGCATCTGCTGTTGTTCACACTGACGCTACAGGCTGTAAGCCACCAGGCAGGAAGCACAGCCCACAGAAGAGGAGGTGATGTTGTTCTGCTGCGCTTCAAATCACACAGTGGAACATTTATGTTACATCACATTGACTGTTTTCTATGGAGCTACATGTTTTAATAACTTAAAGTGCTTGTTTAGTTTCAATGAATCAATATGACTCTAAATAAGTCTTTTGTATTAACGGGCCTCTTCATCAGCCTAGATAACAACAACACTGCCATGCAGCCTGTTCTTAACATCACACTCACAAGAACTGGCTAACTACTCACCACCACATCACAATATATAGAGAGAATACACACACTTCACAATGTCAGTAGCTGCAAGCACACTGTGATGGCATTTTCTGTCAAATAAATGCTCTTACCAAGATCTTGTATTAGGCCATATTATTCTCCATACAGAAGACCAGCAGCTTCAGTCAACCCAAAGACTGACACTGACTGATAACAACACTTTTCTGTTCTTTGCCATTATATAGTATGTTGACTCTTTGCATATGACCCTTTTATGACCCTTACATTCTTCACACATTAGTTATATGACCCATGCTTCCTCTCTGTTAGATAAAATACCTGATCTAGGGGAAGATTAACCAGTTCAATCACTAACCAGTATAAACACAGTAGACCCTAAAGGCAAAAAGCATTGTAACCATGTCTTATCTGAAAGCAGACTTGTCTGGCTCAGTTAATACTAGAAGCACTAATTAATAGACAACATTGCCAGTTAAACATGTTCACCTTTGTGCTTTGTTACGACCTGGCTCATGGGCCGTAAACCAAACAAGCCAAGCTAAGAAATAAACCAAACAAAGAAGCTAACCAAACCAAGCAAAGAAACAAACCAAGAACCAAGTGTGGTGCCAGGAGAGTCCTCCAACAGTGTGCTGGAACACACCTATATCTTTGGCATGACCAGGTACCCTTAATCAGTCTAATTAGGGCCTACCTTGCCAATCAAGACGAACTGGCCTGCCTAAACAAGGCAGGGCCGTCACAGTTTACAGATTATAAACAATGTGATCAATAAGCTGAATTAAAATGATGTCCATAAGAACACACACACACTATTACTGTATGAATGCCTGGCCGGTCTGGCTATGAAACAGCACTATGACAAATTATTATATAAATTCTACATTTCTTCATGTGTAGAAGGTAGAGTACATTGTGAGCCTACGAGACTCTGGAGGTGGATGAGAGGCAATATTCAATATTCTCTCAGTTTCAAACCAAATCAACTTCTGAACTCAAAACAGTTCAGAAGAAATGATATTGTAAATGTAAGGCTGTGCATTTATTGACTACTAATTACCAAAAAATGAAGTTATATACTGCATCTGTGTATATAGATTCAAATTGCCCACCAAGAGCTTCCTGGAACAGTGTTGCCTCTCCATGACCTTTGGAAATGTTGAACTTCCATTGATGCAAGTCTCTCTATCCATGGCTCTGGGTGTGCAGTACCGTAGCCCAACAAGGCAGCTTTCATGTTCTACGGGACAAGTTGTGTGATTGCCCCTATCAGCCAGTGCCTCAGACACAGCGACACTATAGCTAGCTGAACGTTAGCTCCATTAACAGCAACACGTCTAACGTACAATTAAACAGCCTTGTTTAGATAGAGCTGTGCGTACACGCACACACACACACACACACACGCATGTTCTCACATTCAGCAGAGAGGTGTTGGCAGCACTTGAACAAGCAGTGTTATTTAGGGGCCGAGCATTAGGAGCTACTTAGAGAGAGAGGTAGTGAGCATTGAAGAAAGAGAGAGAGAGACAGAAGCTGTTCATACCCGCCTACACAGCTGATTGTGAAAGATGATTGTCTCCTGTCCTTGTTGCCTGCGAGAGCCTGAGCATTTCCCCAAAATCCCACCCTGTGTCACACACAGCCCTAATGTGTCCTAGGGCCATGGACTCCCCCCCCCGTACAGTTGGCATGAACAGGGAGACTAGCTATAGAGACTAGACATGTTCTTTGAACCAGGCTGTAAACATGTTTACTTTAGCTATAAAATCAGACATTTTAACATGGGAGTCTATGGGGATTGACTCCATTTTGTAGCCAGTCTCAAATAGGACTCTCTTTGGCCTTTTTCTATTCTTCATAAACAGCATTCATTAATAGCATCAGCAAAACAAGCTGTAAAAATCCACCAACACACCTAGTTTGGTTAAATTTGTTTGTTTACAGCTGTATCTGGCTAATGCCATCTGGCTAATCTGGAAACATCATATCTGGCTAATTCTGCCTGGCTAATCTGGCTAACATCATATCTGGCTAACACCGTCTGGCTAATCTGCAAACATCATATCTGGCTAGCGGTGGCTGGCTAATCTGGCTAACATCATATCAGGCTAACGCCATCTGGCAATCAGAATATCTGTTTTATATGGAAACAGCATACCTGGCTAACGCCATCTGGCTAATTTGGCTAACATCATATCTGGCTAACTCTGCCTGGCTAATTTGGCTAACATCATACCTGGCTAACGCCGTCTGGCTAATTTGGCTAACATCATATCTGGCTAACCCTGCCTGGCTAATTTGGCTAACGCCATCTGGCTAATCTGGAAACATCATATCTGGCTAACACCGTCTGGTTTAAAACACGTCTGGCTAATGTTGCAGAAGTCTTCATTCACTCAGTACATACTGTACAATGTGATTGTTCACATATTGTGATTGGTTCACAGTGGCATGGGTGTAGCTAATTCAGACACTTTGGTCATTTAGTTGTTTGCCTAGATTAGTTATAGCTGCCATAGGTGTGAATGAACGAACGTTGCTCAAAGCATTGTCTTTTCCTGCATATGTTCTGCTCGTTGTGCTACACATTCACTGGTTTGACTTGAAGTGGAAGAAAGAAGCTTTGGCCTGAGGAGATTTTAGTGTGGCTGTACGGACAGTGGAGATGTAAATGCACTGCCCACGCACAGACCGACATGCAAACTAGGCACAGTAGCACTGTCTCACTCAGGAGAGAGCTCAAACAGTACGATTACTCAGTGAGAGGTCTTGTGTTAGGTATGTGTTGTAAGGTTATACTTTGTAGTTCTGACAAACACACCCACAGACACACAAGTGGAAACCTCACCTCAATTATCTTAAATATCTTAATATTAAAATGGCCTAGAGCTTTCTCTAACATTAACAGAATTTCATGGACGTATACAGTATAGCCTACTGTAATGCTTTTAGAGTAATGGGTAATTAACAGTGGTATTTGGTTTATATTGTGCATGTGCATGTATGTACATATCATATGTACATTATATTGTTATTTGCCATTTTTATTCAAGTCTAACCATATTATATACAGTAGATATACTGTATTGTTTGTATGTACTGTATGTGTGTACAGTAGATACTGTACATGTGTGGGGATCTAATCTGCTGTGGAATGTTCTAAATAAAATAAAAAAATATATATAAATGTAAATTACATGAAGGCAGTTTCTGAAGGTTTAACTATTCCCTCAAGCCAGTCACACCTTATTGTATTTTTAGTCTAAACACTGTATTTTCAGCCCACAATCAGGTGTCAGAATCATTGATTGGTCTCATCTGGGCAACAATGAGCGGAGCAGATTCTAATCAGGGCTCGATCAGTACAGTAGATGTGTCTCTCTGGGGTGCTATTCAAGGTGGATGGAGCTAGCCAACTATTCCTTGTAACACCCTGTGTAATAAAGAATTATTTTACGCTTCACACTTTCAATATTACAGGATAGAAATGCGAGCCTGACTATTGCTCTCAGATACATCATTTTTGCTGAGATTATACTAGTGCTGGGCGATATGGTCAAACATTTACACAATAAAAAATGTATATAAAAAGTAACTTTAAGAGACACTCGGCCAAGCAAACACAAAGTGTGGGGAGGGGCTTCCAAGCCAGAATCAGATTCTCTTTCAGTGTCTGTTTTTGTCCCACTGACTGCACCTTCTGTTACGTGGACAATGTTTGATCTTTTCTTTACCTAACACATCTGACATACAGTATGTAACCAGTTAAGCTCAGGGAAGCAATTGTAAGCTAATACACATTTAGTCAAATTCAGCAGATGTCTCCTCACAGTCTGCCAATTGTCCATTCTGTATTTGCGCTAAAACAAGTCATCCACCTCGACTACTGCTCACTGAGCGATCACGTAGGTTATAATCTGGAAACTGGTCACACAGCCTTCCTGGATGAAAACCAATCAGCAATCAGTGTTAAATGCAATTCACGTAATGCATTCTAATAACATACCATAATAATATATGTCTGTCTGGATGGGTGAGGTGCTAGCTCTTTATGGGGCCCTACAGTACATGCTAACTGTGGATGTGTGAGGTGCTAGCTCTTTATGGGGCCCTACAGTACATGCTAACTGTGGATGGGGGAGGTGCTAGCTCTTTATGGGGCCCTACAGTACATGCTAACTGTGGATGTGTGTTGCTGTAGGACCCCAGGACCAAGCACAAGTTTAAGATCCACACCTACACCAGCCCCACCTTCTGTGACCACTGTGGCTCCCTGCTGTACGGGCTCATCCACCAAGGCATGAAGTGTGACAGTAAGTGGGACACACACACGCACGCACGCCAATACACACACATGCACACAAGCCCTTCAAATAAAATGCATTATTATTATTGTTATTAGTACATTATATACAATGAACTGGATATACCACACACGCTCCTATAGTTCTGTATGTAAATACTGTAATGTTACAGCATGGTGTATGTTTTCTGTATATGAAGACTTAGAAAGGCCTTTTATATATGTTATTGATTTTTCCCCGGGTTTATTAATATCCTCCGTTCACTTTACCTTCTGGTGAGATTTAATGCCGGCAAGGGTGAAATTAGCCCACAAATAAATCATCTGCCATGACTACAGACTGCATTACCCATAATTATTGCTCTGGGCTGGACATAAATAGAAATGATGATTTAGACAGCATGGCGATTATTTCGGCAGAACCAATGTCTCTCTACTGTCTAACCCTACAAAAGGGTATTTGGTGCATGTATGAAGTCTTCAGAGCGCACTGGTGTCACGATGCCTCCAAGTGCTTGTTGTGAGATCTTACTTCGAGGTCATGATTAAGATTCACGCATTCATGACCGTGTTCTGAGATAAATCACAGTGAGTAGATAAAACATGCTGCGGCCAAATACAGAACAAACATTTACTTTAAAGTCTTCAATGCCTCAGAAGCTCCACCCCACACACTTGGAATCACATTGCAAAGGCTAGGATATTGTTGTTGGGGGTGGTCTTTGTTTGTGCGCCTAGTTCCGCAGCCAGGGCTATGAAGAAGTAGCATTATTTTTATGTCATGCACACACGTATGATACAACCTAATCTATTGACGCATTGCTTTCTGCCATGTTTGTTTAATGTCATCCAACTCGCTATGTCAGCGCTCGACTACTCCGGGATCATAGACATATTTAGTTTCCCCTCTCTGCCCTGGAAATGTTTCCTCATGGGGTTGGTAATCGATGCCACATGGCCTGTGTGCATGGGAGTATCCACACGCTGTCTGTGAGCTTACTCCAAGTGAAACAGTCACTCATTAGGAGGCAGCTCAATGTGGTTTGACAACCGATTTACCTACTGACTTATGTCTTTTGGTAACCCCCCCTCCAGCATGTGACATGAACGTGCACACGCAGTGCGTGATGAACGTGCCCAGCCTGTGCGGCATGGACTTCACCGAGAGGAGGGGCCGCCTCTTCCTCAAGTGTGAGGTCACCGAGGACAAGCTGCAGGTCACAGGTAGGCCTCTGATTGGTGGGAGGGGATCTGGTCTCTGACACACACACACATACACTCAATCAGTCAATCAATCAGTGCCTTTCTTTTCCGCCACCATCCAAACACGATTCGAGGATTACAGAGTGAGTCCAGGTAAAGTGCGGTGCCATGCTCACCAGATCTACATAGCTAACCCTTAGCTAACACTTACTGTAGCTAGTTTCTCTAGCTAGCACTTAGCTAACACTCAGCTAACACTTACTATAGCTAGCACTTTGTTAGTACTTAGCTAACACTTAGATAACACTTACTGTAGCTAGTTACTTTAGCCAGCACTTAGCTAACACTTACTATAGCTAGCACTTTGTTAGTACTTAGCTAAGTGGTAGCTACAGAAACTAGCTATAGTAAGTGTTAGCTAAGTGTTAACTAACACTTACTGTAGCTAGTTTCTGTAGCTACCACTTTTTTGTCAGAATTTTGTCTGATCCACGCACTCACTCACTCTTGCTCTCTCCGTCTCCCATTAGCGCTAGAACAGCTGCTACTACTACAACTGCTACTGCCACCCAGTGGCTAAAGTGAAAACAGCTAGTGTAGCATACTCACTGTAGGTGGGCAACACAAACAAGTTGGATGTTGTGGAGAAGCAATGGAAGCTGTAATTGGCTGAAAGAAAAATTGGCCCTGTTGTTGAAAAGGATGTTAGAACAGTAGCTTCATTCATGGCTAATGGTGGCAAGGCACATGTATATGGAGGTTAACCAGATATACTGTATTAATAGCTTTATTGAAGTATTGCATTTTGTCACCATAAAGGTTAATCTTCTCCAAGACGGTGTGGAAAGATACTTGCTCTGGCATTGACTGACGAAGGGGACATTTCTCTCCTTGACATTTGTCACAGACAGTGTGTCTGTCTGTGTCTACCAGACTCAATCTACGTTATTAGCCAGACTAATATTTGTTGTATAATCCAAGACTAACAGTCATCCATCTTCCGTTTTACATCTGTGCTTAAACACACACCCTCAATGTTAGCATGACAATAGAGCTGGAAGAACCGACAGGACAAAGGGAGGAATTAGGCAAAGTGAAGTCGTATTGTGGAGCTGAGGGGACTAGATGGGTCGGTATTCCGTCGGGTAGAAATGTCTGCTCTCCTTTCTAGTAAAACGCAATGAGGCAGTACTCTAATACTGTTTACATGCGTGTTGCTGACATGACAAAGTTAGCCATGTTGTGCTGCATCTGTGAAGGTCTTGCTCCACACACACATAAACACACAGTGCAGACAGCAACAGGTGTACTGCATCATTCCATCTTACGTTTGGAAGAATAAATGCGAAAATGTGGCATTAGCTTTACTCGCTTCAAGGTTTATTTTTAATACTAACCAATCATAACAAACAATCACATGATCCTGTTGTTCCAACAGCGGAACAACATTGTGTACATGATTCTGACATTCATTTCCATCCATCCATCTTCTCCTGCTTATCTGAAGTCGAGTCGCGGGGGCAGCAGCTCCAGCAGGGGACCCCAAACCTCCCTTTCCCGAGCCACATTAACCAGCTCTGACTGGGGGATCCCGAGGCATTGCCAGGCCAGTGTGGCGATATAATATCTCCACCTGGTCCTGGGTCTTCCGCGAGGGCGGTGAGCTCTTTTGTGTCTGGTTGGCTTTATTATTCTCCTAAAGGGAATTTAGATGAACGGAACAGACGATTGTGAAACATATTACAGCGATTATTCTAGAAAAATACAGTTATTGAAATGTGGTAGGGGTCACCTCAACTGGCTCCTTTCAACGTGAAGGAGCAGCGGCTCTATTCCGAGTTCCTCACGGATAGCTGAGCTTCTCACCCTATCTCTAAGGAAGACGCCAGCCACCTGTGATCTTGTTCTTTCCGTCATGACCCACTCTTCATGACCATAGGTGATGGTAGGAACGAAAATTCCCCAGAAGATCGAGAGCTTTGCCTTCCAGCTCAGCTCTCTTTTCGTCACAACAGTGGGGTAAAGTGATTGCAATACCGCTCCCGCTGCTCTGATTCTTTGGCCAATCTCCCAATAATATAGTTTATCACAATTATTTCTGGGGCAATGCATTGCCAAAGAAACATTGTTTTCATGACAAGTGTAATACAGACTGTGAGAAAAGCCCCTCCTCCCTATAAGTATCAGTTGACTTGGATAAAGGCCCAGATGTACCTCTGCAGACGGGCTGTTCATGTATATGCGGCTCAGCTCCTTGTGGGCAGGTCTATTTCTGTTTGCCAATGGAATTAGCCTTCTTCATAACTACGTCCTCTATGGTCACACACTGTTTTCCATATTGCTGTAAATAGGAGGTTTGCTGGAAAGGAATATCTTACATGCTTAGAGCATAGCCATCTGTACTGGGCTATAGCGTGTCACCCGTCTACAGTCAGTGCGCACAGACAGGAAGTATACTTGGGTCTTTCGTTGACATGGCAGTGACACCATTCCTCCACTGTGGGGTGCTGTTGTAACCGAAGCTGCAGAAACTGTGACATTTTTGTCTTCCGCCCAATTAATGTTCTTCTTATACCATTTGATTTTGTCCAAGAACTGTATAAACTGGTTTACTTACTCATAAACTTTGTCTAGCTACATTTCAGTAAAACCATAAAGGGTAAAGCTAATGTTAGCTTATATCGTTAGCTAGGGTTAGCTTATATTGTTAGCTAAGGTTAGCATCTAACGTTAGCTAGGGTTAGCTGCTATTGTTAGCTAGGGTTAGCTTATATGGTTAGTTAAGGTTAGCATCTATCATTGGCTAGGGTTAGCATCTGACATTAGCTAGGGTTAGCTTCCTTTGTTAGCTAGGGTTAGCTACTATTGTTAGCAAAGGTTAGCTTCTAACGTTAGCTAGGGTTAGCTTCTATTGTTAACTAAGGTTAGCATCTAACGTTAGCTAGGGTTAACTTCTATCATTAGCTAGGGTTAGCTTCTATCATTAGCTAGGGTTAGCTTCTATCGTTGGCTAGGGTTAGCTTCTATCATTAGCTAGGGTTAGCTCGTATCGTTAACTAGGGTTAGCTTCTATCATTAGCTAGGGTTAGCTTCTATCGTTGGCTAGGGTTAGCTTCTATCATTAGCTAGGGTTAGCTTCTATCATTAGCTAGGGTTGTGTGGCTTCTATTGCCCTCTGCCACAGAGCAGACTAGCACAAGGCTACAGTAACTGAAGATACAGACGACCTATTGTTGTTTTCTCTCTCCTCCCAACACAATACTCCTTTCACAACAGCATGGAATGCTTCTTTGTGAAATAACCAATTACTGTGTTGGGATCTGTATAAGGCCTAAACAGCCAATTAGTCACCAATGTATTAGCTGTGTGTGTGTGTGTGTGTGTGTGTGTGTGTGTTCGTGCTTTGGTATTTGTAGTGCATCGTATCCTAAATAATGTATCTCACAGGAATGTTTGTCTTCTTGGTGCTATCTGACCAGACAACCCTGCGATACAAGGCTGCCATGGTTATTCTTCTCTTAGAGAAACACTTGTTCTTGCTGCTGTCAAACTGTTTTTGCTACAGAAAGTGTAGAATAACAGCTAGAAATACTGTTACCAAACACAGTTGATTGATAAATAAGCTCTGGTCTGGAAAACACAATTTTGAAGCAGTTTAAACTGAAATATGTTATTTTTTTGAAAGGTTTGTATATTAGCCTCTCATCAATGTGGCATCAATAACTATGTGATGTCTAGTAGGGGAACATCAATAACTGTTATAACATGCTAGTAGGGCTAGCCTCAAATATTCGATAATTCAGGTATTTGTTCGTTGGGTATGTATTCGATTTAAATATTGGGATTCGAGTATTCGTTTTTTCACATTATGCATGCATGTTTGCCAATTAATCCCTACTGTCTCCATATAAATGCAAAATACATGTTGAAATGTAATTGTCTGCCCTACACTGTGTCATCAACACAATTGATTGCAATTGGCTCTGTTGTAAGAAGAGACACACGCTAATTGGCTAATACAGGAGGTCTATGCTATTGAACTGGGTCAATTCACATGTGTCAATCAAAGTCGCCATTTTGAGCGCATGGCTATGTTTACATGTGTGCTCTGTTATACTTTTTAATTATAGTTGAGTGTTTTTAAGGTATTCAAATACTCGTTTGGAAATACTATCAAGTATCAAGAAACCTGTAGAATGATATTCTGGTCAGCCCTACATGCTAGTTATTACATAAACCAACATGCGTCATTTATTGTGACATAAGCAGAATTGAATGCGTAGGTTCCTTATAGCTTGATGTGGAGAATTAAGTGTTTCTTTAGTCCCAGTAGTCAGTTATTTAATAACCGACATTTGGCTTTCGCAATATCGTAGATAATCTGCGACGCTGTTCGAAGCATTTCCAGGTAACTTTTTGGGGCTTCCACTAAAATGTTCAGACAAATGTGTTCAAGGCGTGTGTGTGATAAAACACACGCTACATACACTATATTACAATGTACTGTGCAGTATTGGTAATGAGGAGGTGGGGTTGTGTTGTTGAACTAGTTGCAGTTGAAGAGACAGTACAAGCGTCCCTCTGCTGGTTAAGACAGGAACTACACATTCCATTCAAATCACTTTATTTCAAGCGCACAGCTCCATATCAACAAATAAATATATAAATAAGGTAACAACAAAGTACAATACAGTCAGTATGACAAGTCCACGGTGATTTAAACAATTGGAGCACATACATTACACATACATTGTTCCAGTTTTTCCAAAAACAAGGAATACCTTGTGGCAGGATCAGTTCAGATCAGTTCAGGATCAAACCATTATGCTAAACGTTTGTGAATCAGTCAGCCCGACACATACATGACATTCCTTGCCACAGCATGAAAGTTGGGAACATTACTGGCCTCATATGCCAACATGTGACTTCTCCATAGCTTTAGCAAGATGATGAATTGAGCCACGTTTCATTGTCACGTTAGAATGCCTGTTTCACAGGAGGGCTGTATATAGGCTCAGTGTCTTGTTGAGAAGATGGTCCATAGACACCTTGACAGAAATGTATCTTTTCCAAATGTATCCATTTATTTTTTTGGTACTTTTTATTTTATTGAATGTATTTATTTGCTGTGATCTCGTATAGCAGATGGGTTTATTCAGCTGGGGATAATTGGGCCCATACAGAGGTAGCCTATATCTAACTAACTCAAGTGAGGCTGTAGTATTTGATTGTTGCTACCGTTCCCACGAGAGCCCCGCCGGCGGGAGCAGCTGCACTCTTCACTACACACATGATACAAGAATATGCTAAAAGCAAAGCAACATGCTGCACATCCACTTTAAGAGAAGAAACTCCACTAGAAAGTAAAACATTCCTTTTTTACCTAATTAAAACACAATTCTAACACCAAGCATCTAAACGTGCATATGTTCATAAATAACAATTATTGTGCATGTGCAATTCTGCTGACTTTATTCTACCCACACATGCCACATATCATATGAAAGCCCAGGATGTCCAGATTCCAACGGTGTAACTTTTATCATAATCAGTTGTACAGTTTGGTAAGAGATTATTAAAATATGACAAAATGTGTAACACAAATTTAACATGGCATAAATAGAGCTTTCGCCTGACATGTTTCTAATAAATCCTCTCTCTATTCGCTCTGCTTCACTTTATTAGAATCAACCGTTGCACAGGACATTTTCAGATGTTGGGCTTTTGTTTTCTAGAGGTTTGGGGCTGCAACTGCATCATCCCAAAGGGGGTTTTACTCTAATATTTAGTATATTTTCAGACGGGAATAACATTTAAAATGTTTACTGTTTTCCATCTCTATATACTCTGCAATGGTAATACAACATCAGTTTACATATAAAGTATTCACATTCAATAGCTTCTGCCCTATCAAATGAGACCAGATGTGTGTATATAGGCCTCATGGTTGAGGAACTGCACTTGATTTATTTGTGGTATTACATTTTAGGCGTTTTTCCTGGAAATTGTGCTAGTTTATATGGGGCTAAACTATCCTGCTACAGTACCTGTCTGCCTGTATATCTGTCTGTCTGTCGATTAAACGCGCAAACAAGGGTGCAGATCCCGAAATTCCATGCATGTGGATTAGTGCCACAGAGAAGCGCACTGCGCATACAACGCATGACAACAACGAAGGAAATATTGATTGCAGTTCTGTTCTGAATACCCTAAAATATAACGTTATGTTTCTATGAATAATATAGGAATGACCACACGCCATGGATTAGCATTACTGGTTTAATTAATGCTAGAGGCTAGCTACGAAATATAGTAGGCTTCTACCTGCTGGAGTTAGCAACATGTTCAAGCTGCATTTATTCTCTCAGCTCAAAACTGCCACTTGCTAACAGGGCAAATTATCCGTTGTTGGATTCGGTTGTCTCTTAGCAAAACAAAAGCGCTAGCTAACAGCTAAACGCTCCTTTTTGCACGTTTAATCTGAACGGCCCTTTAAACTACAGTACCTGTCTGTCTGAACTATATCCTCTACGCTACAGTACCTGTCTGTCTGTCTGCTCTATGCTACAGTACCTGTCTGTCTGTCTGCTCTATGCTACAGTACATGTCTGTCCTGCTAAAACAGCTAGCATAAACCAGCATGAATTCCATGCTGGTCCAGGCTTGTTCATACTGGTTAGTGCTGTGGTAGTGCTGGTCTATCTGGTATACCAGCACACCAGCAAACAGCAATTCCATGCTGGTTCCAGCATGCAAAACATACCTTATGCTGGTGACCAGCAATGCTGGATTTTTTCAGCAGGGTGTCTCTCTGAACTATCTGCCCTACGATACAGTACTTGTCTGTCTGTCTGCCTGCCTGAACTACCCTGCAACTATACCTGTCTGTCTGTCTGTCTGTCTGTAAACAGCTACTGTAGTGTATATGTCTGTCCAACGTCTGCCTGCCCGTAAGTCTGTCTACCTGAACGTCAGCCTATCCTATCCTGCTTCCAGTCTGTCCACCTGCGTCTATCTACTGTATCTGTCAAGCTGCACAATTAAACCAGTTGTTTTGGAGAAGCAGCCAGCTGTCTGTCCACCTGCCCGCCTGTCTATCTGTCCAGCTGTCAGCCACCGTCCACCTAAACTCCTTCCCCATCTGCCTGTCTGTCCACCTGCACTTTATTATCCATCACGGTGCACCATCCCCTCTCTCTGGCGTGATCTCCCTCTACACCACTTATCCTCTCGCTCTCTCCCTCTCTCCCTCTCTCTCCCTCTCTCTCTCTCTCTCTCTCACTCTCTCTCCCTCTCTCTCTCTCTCTCTCTCTCTCTCCCTCTCTCTCTGTCAGAGTGGATGGCAGCTCAAGGTCTCTGCTCGCTGTCTGTAGTGGAGGACTGCTGCCTAACAGAGAGGTCAGCCTCCCAAACTGACAGGCTGCACACACACACACACACACACAGTATCAAATCCACAAACATTTGCACATGCAAACACATAATCCTAAGCGCACACACACAGGCAGATGCACACGATAAGGACAGTATCACATCTCAACAGATATTGCACACACTGCACAAACTCTCAAGACGATTAACACACTACAGCCCCGTACAGACGTCAAGCGACTAGCAGCGATTAGAGACAATGGAAAGTCAGTGAGATCCAGCGATAGGCGGATGACGACGCAAAATGAGCGGGTACATGAGTTAAGCAATTCTCAGGCGACGAGATTAAGGCGACTACCAATGGGAGCTGAGGATACCAGATTGACTGAAAGATTTGGGGCGGGAAATGTATACGGGAGGGATACCTAGGCAACCAAAAGCCTGAAATGTAAACAAGCGGACAATACTCAGTTAGAAAGCGATGTGCGACGAGCGGATCGCTTGCAACGTGTCCGGGGCTTAATATACACACAGAGAGACACCCCCCCCCCCCCTACCCCCAACCACCCGTTTAGGTGTGTGTGTGTGTGTGCACGAGTATCTGCTCACAGGTGTGAGGTAGCGGGCTGTTAAGGTAGATTCTGGGATGGAATTCAATTTGCTGGTGAGATGAGCGATGTGATAGGTGAGGCAGGAGAGGAGCAGGAGGAGGAGGAGGAGGAGGAGAAGGAGATGAAGCAGGGTCACTGCTCTGGAATGTGAGCTCAGCATGAGGTCTCTCCCTCTCTCTCTCTCTGCGTGCGTGAGAATGATTGATGCCCTTTAAATATGGTCTAATAATGCTCAACATTCTTAGTGTGTTGCGTGAGCAGCCGGTGTTAATGTTGAATTTCACTGCATCAACCTTGGTGTGATGTGATCCATTTGCATGTGTCAGCGTTGAGAGAGTGCGCACGAGAGAGAAAGGGAAAGAGAGAGTTATAGATTTGATTCCAGCAGCTTCATTTTTGGACTGTGTGTGTGTGTGTGTGTGTGTGTGCGTGCCACTGTGCATGTCAGGTCAAAATTAGGGTCGCTCGCTCCTGAAAAATCACTTTATCTTCGTCGGTGAGCTGAACCTCTACTGTGAGGCAGCGCTGGCAGAGACGCTATAGCCTATGAATACTGATACATCTCTCTCTCTCTCTCTCTCTCTCTCTCTCTCTCTCTCTCTCTCTCTCTCTCTCTCTCATACACACACACACACAGAGTAACACAGTGAGTCACCCATCACCCTGTAACATCCTCCCAACCCCCAAGACCCGCCGGAAAAAAAAAAAACAACGAAGTAAATCAATATATTATATATTAAATCATTTTTATATGGAGAAGGAGAAAAGTTGCACGCGTAAGCACTTTTCTCCGTGGTGAAAGTCTGTTTGATTATGGGGTGTAAATTAGTTTTATTCCTATTTAATGTATTAAGTCTGCCTGCACTTGTTCCAGCAGCCATTTAAAGACGACTAATTTGATTGAATTAAGTGCGGGAGGGGGGAGGTGAGAAATTATGACTTGGGTTTGCAAAAGGCCAAACCATTTGCCAAAAAAACACTGAAAAGTAAATTATCTGAGTGAAAAACAGATCAAATTAATTTTAAGACAAGTCATGCAAACTGCTGCTTGACGAAAAACTTTTCAAAAGACTCGAAGGATCGACAGCCCTCATTTTCATTATTTCTGCCTCACTGGTTCCATGGAAATAACACTTGGTCCATTACAGTAACGTACTAGATTTGAACCCAGGATACTTCAGTGCGATGTCTGGCGTACTCGAGCACAAATGTTCAAACACACAGGGTCTAATTGGAGGAATCTATTGACTGAGGCAGACGGAGGCTAAGCAATGAATGCTTGCTGGCTTTGATGGTGGTGGAATCAAAGCAGAGTGTCTATGGCGCCCATAGAGCATTACTAACCCGCTGATCCCAGACGGGACTCAAAATAACTGACATGAAGTGAACTTCTCAGCACGCAATGAACCCAGCTGGTCCAGAACACTGAAACGCAGCAGTTAACATGTCGCAGAACTGAATGGAAATCATAGGTTGGGGAATCTACCTAGAAGTCATGATTAATTAAGGTCAACTGTACTGAATTTGATACAATACCAATGTATACCAAGTAAAGTATGGGCAGACTATTGATGTCATAATTATAGAATAATAAAAAAGCCTGGATATCTTTAAATAATACTGTATTTATCCATGATATACAGGATTACATTTATTTTATATTCTTACACGGTATGTCTGAGCAAAACTCTGAATCCGCTCCCTGAATAAACTGCTATATTTTCCACTGTAGTGCGTTGCATACAATAACTCCTCCACATGCTGCTGAGCAAGATAGTTAAGAACTGAAAGGTTGCGAGTTTCTCTTTTATCTCCCTCCATGGTGGTTGTCATTCTAGTCATCTAATCAGGTGAATGTAATTATATACCAAGCTGTTAATTGCATTCACTTGGTGTCTCCCAATCAGGGGTGGCAGATATATGTGATTAACTACCAGGCTGGTAATTGCGTGTGCTTGGTGTCTCTGATTAGAGGACAAGAAAGAAGCTGAAGGGCTGGAGTTTGAGGACATTGTTGTTCTGTGCGCGAGCTCCAACCGGCGACGCATGTAGATAACAGCTGTTGGACCTGCTGCTCCTTGCTGACACGACACGTAGCAAGACGCAACTCACTTATTCTGGACTGAGTTACCGAGCGACCCGCTGCACCTCCTTCCCAACATGCCCCCACCCCCAGAGAGCCAATCAAATCACATCTCTCCTCCACTCTACACACTGCTTGCCCCAATCGTCGCTTCCCACAGGCTTTGACTGGCAGTTGTCTGAGAAGCAATGACGGATGACTGACGGATCCGGACGTTCTGATTGGCAGATGTCGGACCAGCCGACGTGTTGCCGACATCATCACACACGTGGCCGTGCACGATCACACGCGCGCACACACACACACACACACAGACACATTTGCATGCATAAACGCACATATGCGTACTATATGCGACAGGCGATCAGATTGTATATGAACGTTTGAAGGCATGATGTTGCTTTATCCTATGTTGACATTAAGGTCATATTGACTTACTTAGGTGATGTTAACTCAGAACTATACGATGTTATAAAAACAATCTGCCTCTAGAGATGTTTATGGTGGAGTGGCATCTCTGTCCGCTGAGCACCGGTAATGAATTATAGAAATCCTTTATTTCAAAACAATTTGCCTCTCACATTCCCATGAATATGACACCCGCCTTTTCCATATCTGACATTATGGATTTGGATTGTGATATTAAAGGTAGGCATGGGATGTCACAATTATCCTGGCCAAAATAATTGCGATATAGATATTATCATAATTATTTATTATTATTATTAAACTAATATCACCATCACTAAAACATATTGGAATCACTTCTTATATTTTTTTAAGAAAAACAAAAATGTATTGTATCTTGACCCACGTGCTGTATCTTTTTTGTTTGATTCTTTTAGTTTTCAAGGCAGTATTTATGTTTTATATGTTGGGGTCACAATGGGAAAGCCAAGCCTTCAACCATAGTGGTGATTGACTGGAAAAATGCAGGCTACTAAATAAATTAGCAAATCAATAATAAATATGATGTACAAGTGGGCTAGACAGATTTTTCACTTCGAGACTGTAATGTGATATATGAATAAACTTGACTTGACTTGTATAGGGATGCTCATGTAAAAAATGAATCTGATAGAAAAACCGAAGCTTGTTAACCGATTATTGACCATTAAGCCCTTGACGCCTGAATATATTTACAATTATATAAAAACATTTATTTTGTGTAATTTTGCTTTCAAGGTGATGCAAAATACAATTGAGATTGTTCATTTTTATATAGCACATAGAATATATAAATGTAGGTATGAATCATATTCGCCCAGAAGGATCCGTGGCATCTTGCCCAACCAGAGGTACGCCAGGGTCGGCTTGGGTTTCACAGAGGTCCCGCCGATTTTTGACCAACCAAATTCAGCTATATTTTAAATGTACATACACTTATTTTTGTTGTAGCAGCTGATACAGTATGATAATAGGAATTAACTAGAATGACTAGAATTTCTTACAAGATATACATGAGTGCTAAAATATAGCATTATTTATATGCAGCCATTATGGGCCGAATGTAGCCATTCTAGACGGATGTAGATAAGTAGCGACCAACAGAAATAGTCAAATAACGTAAAATGATTAGTCGCATGAGGTTTTTTCCAATATGTTAGCTGTAGAAGCAAACCATAAACTGGTACATATTTTATCTTAAATCTCATATATCTCAGCACAACTTAACTCCTTCTGCACAGTTAGTCATATTTGCAGCCTCAATACGCACATGAAATATCCAAAAATACGCTTCCTAGAACCGGATGTAGTTCCCACTCCGACCGGTCCTAGGAGAAACTTTGCATCATAAAGTCTACATTTGTAAACTTCCATTATTTGTTCAACCAGCAAAATGTGTTTGTTGACAGTGTATTCCGATTAGTTTGATCACCTTGATCAGGTATAGTCTATGTTGCTCCTTTGTTTACATGAACTCGCACACTTACTCACAGCAGCAAAACAAACGCTATTGCAAAGCAAAGCAAAAAGACTGGCATATTAACTTCAAAACCTGCTACTTACGTGTGCCTGTTTGAATGTATGAGACCAGCTATAGCCGATTTGTACGCACCTCTCAGGCAGAGGTCACGAGGTGAGGAGACCGCGGAGAATTCTGAAACGGCTTACATCAGAGCATCAGCCTTTGTCAGCCTTTTCCTGCCTCTTCGTGTATAGATCTTGCTACATCTATGAGCACATAGTTTATAATAATGCAATGACTGGCATTTTACCACTGCCCTTTTGTAAAAAATGTTCTTTGGAAATGTTAGGTTTATACTTTATCTTGCATATAGATTGGATACTTAGTGTGTAAAGTTTAGTGTTGTTTGTTTCTGTCTTTCTGTGTTTTTGCAATGCCTAAGTTTACAAAGCCTAAATTATGCCCACTCTGCTCAGTACAAACGAGGCAACAGCTACTAAAACCTACAATTATAATACAGTTTCAACTATTATGCAGTTAACAGAAGATGGCATTTGTGTGCCCTAATGGCTGGCCTCTGTTGGCGTCTGGTGGAATATGGGCTTTTCAGAACACTGTTGAGAGGTTTGCATTAACGAGCGGAATACACTTCAACTGTAAATAAACATCAAATTTAAATGTCAGTTAATGGCTGCCTCTGGCACTTGGAAACTACGGGTGCTGTTGTGCTTATGTGTCTGCATGTACGTGAGCAAACGTGTGTGGATATACAGAACATGTGTGCGGTATGTCGCATTAAAAATTACAATGCAAAAAAATGTATATGCCCACAATTAATGTTTTCTTTTATTATAACATTATAAATATATTATGTCAAAATTAACTTTAAAACATGTATTTACTGTATTTAAGTATTCCAATGAAATGCATGCGTGTTTTGCATACTGTACGTGCCCGCATGCGTGTGTGTGTGTCTGAGATTATGTGCATGTGTAGGAGTCTATGTCCTTGTCTGCTGATAGATAAATCA
>JAODOY010027859.1:0-22987 GCA_025399855.1 Forbesichthys papilliferus | reverse complement strand
ACACACACACACACACACACACACACACACACACACACACACACACACACACACACACACACACACACACACCTTCCGGCACTTCCTGAACTTGGGGAAATAACAGGTTGTTTTTTCAGGTCCATTAAGAAAGGACTGCGCCATTTTACACATTGACCACATTTTCCTGTCCAGCCAGTTAAAGTAACCATCTCTCACCGACGTACAATGCAACTGCGTTCTGGAACTCTGTTGAGATTACTGGAATTTGACAATACAGCTACTGCACTCGTGGCTACACGAAAACAATTGCAACATCTACGAAGGAATATGTGAAGACATGGTGTTCTGTTGGTTTTGACAGTCACAACCTAATATAATAAGACATTTGTTGGAGAAACAGGGCTGGTCTGTTCCAGGAGGTGGATGTGTGTGTGTGTGTGTGTGTGTGTGTGTGTGTTGGTGTAGGCTCATTACTTTCTGATTCATCTTACAAATCATCTTAAAAAGATTAGTGGTTCAAATTACTCATAGGACAAACAGTTTAAGTGACAGCCTTGTGTATATAGACAGTATACATTACATGTAGGATTTGTACAGGTATGTATATAAAACGACAAACTTGTTGCACTCAAGATACAAAAGCTTAAAGATCTGATGCAATTAACGCATATGTATGATACGTGATATCTAGGTAAACTAACACATAATGAACTATGTTATATTGCTAGAGCACAGTAAACAAAATTCCGAGTTAAATTAGGCGAGGGAGATTAGAAGTTTAACTAGGCTTATTTGAAAGATAAGGCTCTGCTATTGAAAAATACTCACTACAGTATTAAAATGGCATTTGAAAAAAATGTTAACTGAGCAGATTGTCCATTCCCATAACCAAAGGCAGAGCCGGAAAGTACTAGGAATCTTTCCTCCAATACCTTGAAAACATCTAAATTTAAGGTTTGTAATTGCAAAATTAGCAAGCTGCCAGCTTTCATCCACATCTCTCCTAAAACAAGAGTTCAAAACGGTGTCATTAGAAGTTCCTGGGCCACTCAGCGATTCATTTTGAAGGCATCGTTTCTGGAGCTAACGAGCGGGCAAATTCCACTCACTAATGCGGCTGGCATACCGTTTACCTTACACAAATAGAGGCCCTGCATTGAGATTCATTAATAATGTGGAAAACATGCCTTGAGTCCTTAATATGTTCAGAGTATAATGGATTTCAACAGCATAATGGAGATGACACACAGCAGTATGGTAACCTATGACACATCATCATACGGTAGACTAAGGTCACAGGTGATTGGCTCACATATCTGCCACTCACCCATATCTGCAGCTTGATCCTCTTGTCGTTGCGGAAGACGGTCTTGACTTTGAAGTCGATGCCCACCGTGCTAACGAACGCCGAGGTGAAGGAGTCATCGGCGTAGCGGAACAGAAAGGAGGTCTTGCCCACGCTGCTGTTGCCGATGATCAGCAGCTTAAACATGTAGTCGAAGTTCTGGTCGGCCGCGTCTTTCTGGGATGGCTGCTGCTGGAGCCGGGAGTCGTTTGTGGCCATCTTGGGGAGGGCAAAGTTCAAACTGATCTCAACACAATGGTATTTAGGAGATTTTACACCTAGGATAAGATAAACCCGTGCACATGAAATTCACCCTCTGCATTACAATGTTTAGGATACTAGTCTCTTCTATGGAAAAAACCCGCCGTGAATACGATCCCAGGTGTTAAGGTGCATCTAGGGGTCAGGTTAGTACTAGTCTCAGCCTCTTCCATCCATTAGCACTCCGTCACATAAGCAACTCTGTGCTGAACGTATTATGTATACAAGCACAACAGCACTTTCTGGAAGTGAGGAAGTAGATTTCCATTAGCCGTTAGAATTGTCCCTCACAAGTATGTATTCGAAATACCGGTGCACAGCGATTTATTTATTTATTTCAGTTTTTCCCATGTATTTTAAGCAGTAACCTTAGCCTATAACAGACCTACAAAGCCAGGTTGAATTCTCAGAATGCCTCAGTGCAACTTTATTGTCCGACTTGGTCATTGAGGTATGTAGTAGTTGGTTGTTCCCAATCAAAATGTCTCTTCTGTCAAGTAGGTGGGTCTTGATGCGGTGAAGCCATAACTGTGTCCCAGACTTCACACAAGACCAGGTTTTAATACAGCTGGGATGGGATGCAAGCTAAGACTCATCATTAAGCAATCTTTCCCACAAATAACACAAAACAATGTTCCTGTATATTGGGTAGACGATGCTTGCTATTAAGCAAGCCATGTCATTTGGACATCTACACTAGCTGCAATAACACCATGGTTGCGTACATTCAGCGGACTAAACATTTGCTACGTTCTTACTTTATGTGCATACTTTATCCTAAACGACACCTTATCTTTAAAAATGTATGCAGCATTCTTGAACTACTTGCAAAATGAATGCCAATTGTATTTAATATGAAATGCATGACATTTCAAATTGAGTGGACTGTGGACATCTCCTTCCCATGAACAGGTTGAGTGCGGGTGCTATGACAGAGGTGGTCGTAACCATCATCTTGTAAAGCTGAAACACACTTGTTGTCGGTAGCCGTGTAAACATTTTATAACCTGCCGTTCAGCCCACTGCTTACATTACTTGAACGTAAATTTGGCCCAAACTTAACACCGTCTTGAGGCTCATATTCTGTTGGCTGCATTGATTTAAAATACATAAGTATAAATAAAATGTATAAGTGAAATGGGCATGCTTGTTCACTGCGAACATAGGTGATTAATCTCAGTGTCTGACCCATTAATCATTTGTTACAAGCGCAGTGCAGTAAGTGTATAGCAGCTCACACTTGCTAGAGAAAGGGGAAGCCATACAATCTGTCATCTGGTTAATGACAGCCATTCATCTCCGTATCATCTCTCCCCAGGGCAGGTGCAAGATTACCTGCCATTAGGCCCTTTTGTGGCAGACATCCAAACAGTGTGAGTGGGTGGACAGTGGAGGTAGCCGGGGGGTGGAGAACAGTCGGCTAGTGCACCCACTACTTGGGTGCAAAAGCTTCCTATCTGCTTCCATGCTCTATCTACCTTCCACACAGCTGATGAATCAGCCCAGCCCTGCGTCTCTCTGATGAGGCCTGTCTCCGTGGAGACCAGACTGGGACTCAGCTGCTGAACAGAGCCATTAGTGGCCATTTCACCCAGCTTTTAACTGGCCAGATATAGATGCCCAGAACATCAGAGAGATAAGTAGCACACCACTTAGGTCTATGGACAGGGGAGGGCGGAGCTCACTATTGATTGACTAATGATAAAAGTGCAAGGTTTGAAATCTGTTAAATATTTAATAAGGTCCTAAATCCCAAATCATGTCCAGCCAAAGGACTATGTAAGAAAGCACCACAGAAAACACACAACAGCCTGCGCTATTGCGTTTTATTGTTTTTTATGTTTACAACAGAGCTTGCCAAAGCCTGTGCAGCACTTTCAACATGCAGTGTCTTGTATGGTCTGGATGATGTAGTAAGAGGATGTTCACAACACAACACACACTGCTTTGCACAACTTCTGTGTTGAAGCACGATTAAGTGGGGTCTGTTAATGCATTGCTGACTTTACATAAGGGCTTGTAAAACTAATACAAATACAGTAAAACATTCAGCTCACTGGTGTCCTCACATGACGGGAGCCATGACAGAACCACACAATAGCTCCATCCAGAAAAGGAAAATCATGTTATTTTCTGAATCCCAATTCTGTCATTAGCGCAACCTAAGCCTGGGGGTAACACCAGTCACATGTTTTACAGAGTAAAGTTAAGGCTGCCTGCAGGATAGTCGGAGGCCACTCTGGAATAAACTTTGCACACAGCCATAATAGATGAGCACAACTGGACTTGGTAGTAGGATATTGGTTTAATTGCAGAGCAACACAACAATGCTATTCATGTCACTGTCCCTATGAAAACTGATTTCCACACTCACTAAACCTCTTTTATGACTGTGAGCACTGAATAAATAGTGCTCATCGTGGTGAATACCGTATTTAGGTTATGGCAGCTACAGTAGGCCCCTCAACTAGTAAGGTGTTGTTGACCAATCATTCTGCCATCCTGACAGGAAATTAAACTATCCTGGCAGCTGTCAGGAAGATGAATATAGGACTGAGAAATAGGTTTAATTTAAAATTATATACCTGTTAAACCTACATTTTCTGGATCATATTGCTGATCCTGTGTAGACTATTCTAACATGTTTGAGACAACTGCAGGTGGCTAATCAAAAAATGTTTTAGAACACAATAGCCTATAATAAATAGTATAGTACGACAAGTATTTCACGTAGGATAATGCCTATTACTGTGCCATTTGGAAGTAGGCTTAATGTGTAACAGCGCCGAACGACAACAGCCTACGAAAACACTGGGAAAACTTGTTAACTTACCTTGCTGAAAGAGAAGGAAACGACGTGTAGGAAACGTTGTCCTGTGCGGTCTACTTAAAAGCTACCTTATTTCCAGCGGTGAGTGGTATATAAAGTGCACCTGAAATAGATCTATCCCAACGCCCTGTCGCAGCCGACGTGACTTTTCCTTGCCTCGCCTCGACGGTTTTCCTCTCGGCGTTTGCGGAATGGTTCAGCTCCCGGATCTCGGTTGTGTACAAAGCTACAGTAGCTACTAGCACACTCTGCGTGGGACTGGGAGCACAGTGAACCCACTGGCTACAGAGAGCAGCCTCCCCGGGCTATGGTCCTATTATAGTGGCAGCCAAATATAGAGTGAGTCTGCAGTGTGTCTGCAGCCTACCTGTGCGCCACAACACAAACTCTGCAGACTAGTATATAATAGTAAGGGCAGTAATTAATGCCACTGGCGACACTCAAACATGTATGTAGCCTATTCTTATTTGAAGCACATATATACATTGTATTCTACTGTAATTTGTTTTTCAGTAGGGCATGCCAGCGTTTTCACATTATTATTAATTAATAAAACAAAGTAGGCCAGCCTATATGCCTGACAGCCAGACCAGCCATAATTATCGTCTGTAATGTACAACAGCATTCTAATAAGATCACAGTACGTTCTGCTATATGAATTACCTACATGGTGTAGGCCCTACTTAAATTATATTTAAATAACCTGCGAATAATAATAGATTGAGGTGGGAATGCTGAATTGCAAATAGGGCCCATCTTTTATTTTCTAGCAGGCTTAGAAAACCAAATGTAGTTGGATGAATTACACTACAGTGACACTTATTTTCAACTTCCTCATTTAGTCTACTTTGCAGCCCACAGCATTAAATAGTAGACATTTCAGTGGGTATTCATTTACTTTCTCTTAATCTCTTTAGCTCACCAATCCAAGCATCTATAATCCTTTGTGGTTATTTTGTCGTTTTTAGTGGAGCACATGTCGGATATCTTATCCAAACTACTGAGGGGACAAAGTGTTATTGGTTAAAACATTGTAATTTCCTAATGCCAAAGCAACAAAGCTTGCTTGGCAAAACATTAGGTAGAAATACATATTCTAGCAACAAGCCAATGACCTCAGCATCATTCTACTTCCTCATATAGTATTACAAAACAACGTAGGTGAACAATGACTATAATATGTGATTTAAATGTTGATCTAGTAGCAAGCAGGACAATCGTTAAGCAAACATTAATTAACCATCTGACTATTAGGCTTATTCTTTTATTTAGCTGCTCTTTGTGGTTACATCATTTTTTTGTTGCCATCCAGAGCTGTTATTACTGTAGCTGCTCTAGAGGCCAGAGACAGTGCCGTTCACATCCAGGGTTCGTGGCCAACAAACCACTCTTTCTATTATTCAATGCAGTTACTCTCAAAATCTGCTCTGTGTCACACAGGTAATTAAGTTAAAGCTAGCCTGCTCAAAGCGACCGTTATTTCCTTGATGTGGTATATCGAGCATGTCCTTTGGGACACATATTTCTCCCAAAATTATGTAAAATAAGAATGTTTGACAAAAGGCCGCATTTGGAAAGTCTCTTGCAAATGTTGACATTGCCGTTTATAATACATATCAATTTGTACATTTATAACAATGCCCACTACGTACAATGTATCAGTCAAACATCACCCCCTGGTGGGAATTCAGGTAATACGCCATACTATGTGAGTAAAAATGCAACGAGCAACAACAAAACTTCTGAATAAATACGTAGTTTAATATATACTTTTTGTTCAGATTATTTTAATTGTATTAAGAAATACATGCATACTGTAACAAATTACTTTAAATATAGTATATTTGGCAGGAAACACTATAAAGATTTTGACAAATGGACCAGTGTATTCATTACAAAAGAAAATAATCACAATTAGTTAAAAAAAAATAGAATTGTGCATGAAAGGAAAAAAGAGAAATAGTTTGACAATATGGAATTTAATGTCAATAATTGTCAATAGAAATACAGATTTATTATAAGGTGCATTGTGTCCGTGCTATATAAAACTAATATCTGAAAGCACACTTAACATTATATAAACTATAAATCTCTGTTCATGTTAGCAGACAGTCAAAAGCACTCATGCTAAAAAGCTCAAAAATATTTGTTGGCTGAAATACCAGTCATATATAATTAATTTAATCTCAATTTCCCAAGCATATGATGACAAATAATTGTAGCCAACATCAGTGGTTTTCAACACCTTTTTGAACCATGGCACTCCAGAAGAGGAAGTTCATAGCTTGTGTAACCGGGGTCCGTCCCACCCGGAACTCAAACTCAGCTCTCCCAAGAGAGAGAAGGTACTCTAAAACCCAATGTGCTCTGGTGTATGTAGCCAGAGCGTCCTTTGAAGTGTCGGAAAGCGAGGTATAACTGCCTCGTGCTAACTAGCTGACCACAGTTACACTTGGGCCACTATACACTCACTATGTACTAAAATAGCATGAATACATAACACAAGCAAACACTTTTGGGGAAAATATGTTTTTATAAAAACTACATTCAAATGTACAAATAAAAATGCCATCCCTGTGGTCCCTCTCACAATTTTAAAACAGTGTCATTTTATACTTTTCTTCTACAGTTGTGCAGAACCTCCCCTAAATAGTGCCTAAATTTAAAGCAATGTAGACCAAATTGGTAGTGGTGCAGATGAACCCTATTAGGTTACAGAGACTAGAAAGCCCATGGTAGCGACCAAATGCTTTCTTGCCAGCTCTGTATTTGGGGTCCTGCTCTTTGAGCTTAGCATAGGCCTCCTTCTGGCTGCCCTGGCCAATCTGGTTCCCCAAGCCATGCTCTGTCTCCACCTCTCTCAGCTGAAACATCACCTCTGTGGCTGCTGGGCCAAACCACTGGGCGTTCAGACCTGCCATGATCAGCGCCACAAAGTACAGAACCATCTGCAATACAAGCAGAGCCGTAGTGAGATCACTGAGAAAAGTAATGTTCACAACATGAAGATGTTCACTTGCACTTGTGATGACACAATAAAACAAAACATAGATGCAAACGGATGTGTACTATTCAGCGGGTGTATCTCTAAACGCTTGGCTCTTTATTAAGATAGGCTATTTAAAAGGTAAAGTCAGCTATTGTGAGCTAAATGTTTAGCTAATACATTTTTTTTGTCAAATTCACCAAATATTTATAATTTTGCCAGCTTACCATTCTCTGTGCGGGTTGAAAAAATAATATAATACTTCTCTACACAGTCCTGACTCTGTAAATTGTAACATAATTAAGCAAAGTGGCGAACGCCGCTCGTATCAACAAAGTCGTAGCAGTACGCTTTGCTTCACAATGCATTTCGACTTGTAAGATACCGCGGAGCGATACTGTTTTGATTTGAGCTGGAAGTTAGCTAGAATGACTGACCCTGCCTTTAAGCAACAGATACGCATGAGTTCCATAGTTGTGGTATCTGACCTGCACACTTTCATGCCAGTCCAGCAGCTCCCTGGGGTGATACACTGCATACACCGCCAGGCTGACAAAGTTGCTGCCCAGCAGACTGTAGAAATACACTGGGAACAGCTTGCTCTGCACAAGGCCAAACGTGTGCAAAGTCACCTGTGACACCAATACAAAACCTGTTGGACAAACGAGATGCATATAATAGCATAAGTAGTGGAAGCAAGTACTAGATCACAAAATAAAGCATAAGAAGTACAAACACTTCTCACCTGCTATAAAGGTCACCCAAACCTGCATCCCCCAAGAAAAAGCAAGCACTAGCAGGTGGAGTACTTTGATCAAGTCTGTGGGCTCCCCTTCCGTCACCATGGTGTCACTGTAAGTGTAAACAATTTAGAACGATGAACTATAAAGCTACCATGACATCACGATAAAAAAAACAAAAAACAATAACGACAACAACAACAACACACATTATTTAGCCTATGAAGAAAGCTTCAAGTTTCAAGGTGTATATATATATTAACAAATAGGGACATACAGTAGCTTTATTTTTGCATTCATTTTAGATAAGTTAAACAAATGTTTGGATGATTAGGAGACGACTCATATCAGCATTATGCAGCCGCACACTACACACATGTAAAGTTAGATAAAGATGATGCTTTGCCCAGGGAGGATAACTAACCTATAGTACAGCACAGTCAATGTTTTACTCAATATGTATTTTAATTCAAAGGAAGAGTTCGAATGCAAGCTTAATGAAGGTCGAAACATTTAAAGTCTAATGCCGGGTATCCACTACACGATTTCAGGCCGATTTTGACCCGATTTGGTCGTGACCTATGTATTTTCAGCGTCGGGACAGAACGTGGCTCATCTGGAGCGACGAACTATGATTGACAACTTCTTGACCCCTTCTCCCCGATGACACATGATCTGGCGCCAGGTCGTGAACGATAGCATACTGTGATCGGTCTGTGTCATATGTAGTGTTACCAAGATAGTCTCCCTGCCGCGACACGTCAAGAATGTATCGCAAAATGTTCGTCTATTCTGACATGGTAACAATCATGAGAGACAAAAAAATCGTGTAGTGGATACCCGGCATAACGCCAAGTGCACACTACACGATTTCAGGCCGATTTGGACCCGATTTGTTCGCGACCTACGCATTTTCAGCGTCGGGACAGAACGTCTGGAGCGACGACAGGCGTCGTTACTCCGTCGTTACTCCGTGTAGTCTGCGACGCCTCACGACGTCCCGACGAAAAGACTAGCATGTTAGAATTTTTTTAAAAATTTCTCTCTAGTTTGACATCCCCTACAAGGTGCTCCGACATATTCCTTCACGTTAACCAATAGTATGGATGCGTATGCTAACGATGAGTCTAGACGTTGTACCGCATAGCTGCTGCTGCTGCTATAAACAATGTTGTGTAATGCTGCATGCACCAGTACAGTACGGTGAGGCAAGCTAACATTGCCACTATTGCTACTTAACGGTTTAGTTAAAAACGTCATCTTTAAAAGAGAAAACACGTTATTTCGCTCGTTAAACGTGGGTTATTTGTGCACCATACAGTACCTCCGCACTTACCTATGTATCTCTGCGCTTAGACGTCAATGGATTATAAGAGAACCTACCAGCCCAAGCAAGGTTCAGCAGCAACTACCTCCTCCGTCACACGATCGTCACGCCCCCATTGTAACGTACGACAAGCATCGTCCTCGTCCATAATAAAAACTAGGCATTCTACAATATTCTAATTAACACAGTACCGGTACCCTACTAGGATACAATGTGTTCGTTTGTCGTATCCAAAGACCCACAGGCCAATAGTTGTCGACTGTATAGATTTGGGTAGCCCACTTTTGGGTACATGAAAGGGTTAACATAAATGACCTCCTTATCCAATCAGGGACTAGAATTTGGTTGCGTCTGGTGTTGTGCAGTAAATGTTCCCCTCGCCGACATTGTTCCTTCATATTCCTTTACCTAAGATGTTGGACTTTTCGAATTTAGTTAATATGTCGGTGTATGGTTAAGACAACACAAAACACTATTATTAGCGATGTATTTGTCTAATGCATTTTCTGAATTAGCTAAATTCTGACAACAAAAGGACGAGTTCGGCTAGTCTGTATTTGGGGAATGTCGACACGATCCTTGAATCAACTTTAATTCAGAGCATCATTCGTTTGGTGAGACTAAATTAAATATTTGGGCTGTTAAACATCTTCCATCTAAGAAGGACGAAAGTTAATCGTGTAGATTACAAGTTGACTCCAGTAATTTGATGTGAATCCAAGTTATTTTGAACGAGTCGCAGGATACAGTAGCGGGGTAGCGGTTAGCGAGCCAGCGTGCTACATTAGCATACTACTGTCGGTACATGACCGTACTGTTAGCTTTGTTTTATCGTACCCATTTATTGTTGTATGTCATTAAAGCCTTTGAGAAATGAAGTCGTCTCTCATTTCATGTGCATTTAAAAATACGAAAAAACTTAACCCTACGATAGACATCTAAGATAGAGGCATCAAGGCAATGATGTTTACTGACTTCATACAGTAACACCTGGCTATGCTACCGACACTGGTGCACATAAGGGCCAATTACGGTAGAGGCAAGAGTTGATGCTGGTTGTGCGCGTCGCTCCTGAAAATAATTTCAGTACCATTTGTGGAGCTTATGCCCACCAATACCCGTAAAACATGATCATATATGATTAAAATATACAACTTAACTCTAATGCCATTCCATCTGCAGCACCACAAGATCAAAAATGGGACGCAGAAAGTCAAAAAGAAAGCCACCCCCTAAGAAAAAGCTTACTGGTAACCTAGACACCCAGTTCACCTGTCCATTCTGCAATCACGAGAAGTCCTGTGATGTTAAAATGTAAGTTGCTTGGATGTAACATGCTCTTTTGAATGCATCATTATGACACAAGTAAATCCACGTACCATCATTTATTATTTACTATTGTTTGTTTCAGGGAACGAACACGAAATACAGGAATTATATCATGCACTGTTTGCTTGGAGGAATTCCAGACTCCTATAACCTGTATCCTTAAAAAAAATGACTTTTGTATTTAATTTGTATTATAGTTTATATTTCTAGTTGTGGAATCATTCCCAATTATTTTTTGTTTGAGCGTCCTTGACATTTTATCTCTAGATCTCTCAGAACCAGTGGATGTTTACAGTGATTGGATAGATGCCTGTGAAGCAGCCAATCAATAGTTTCTTCCTCACATTTCTACATTCCTTTACAATGATTGGTCAGATGAACTGTGTCTAGCCAGCACCACTTTCAGATGTTGAGATCTTTAAATGCTGAAAACTTTTTGTTGTTGTGGGTGACACATAATGTTTACCTTTGCTGTATGCCATGCTGAGCACAGCACACTTCTCTGGCTGGGCCAGCGAGTTGTAATATGTGACAGGAACTGTCTACCCTGCGTATTAAGCATAGTTTTCCAAGTAGTGTTATCTGCCTTGTGTAAATTCAATTTACATTAATTATGTAAACATTTGGTTGTGCCACATCTTTTATTATTATTATTTTTGTTTTACTTTTGTAGCAACAATATACAGTACATTTAATTTTGTATTAAATGTTTTAATTTGTGAAAATATATTCTCAAAAAAATGTAAATGTGCATGTGCCATTTTACGATGATTTGTTTTTGGGTAAAGGTGATAAAAAAATTAAACCTCCTGTATTTGCATTGTTTTATTTATTGTATAAATGCTGTGTTTTGTTAAAAAAAAAATATAGTATTGAAATGTTGACACAAAGCTAAGTGCAGAAAAAACGTTAGGCTGGATAGAAATACATTGGCTCTTTAATTGAATCAAATGAATAATCTCATGTATTGACATTTAGAACAAACTTTGAAACACTAGGTGGCACAATAGTACTACAGAACGTCAGGAATAGTGTATGACGTATGAAGCCATTATTTGTCATGGGCGACTCATTGGCTGTCATCGCTAGGAGTCATTATCACCCAAACATTGAGTTATTCAACAGCAAATTGGTTGTTGACAAGGTACTTTCAATTATGTGAGATTCAATAGCCAATTAACCATATTTTCTGAATGAGGTGGTGCTAATCTGGTGGTCGCTGGTGCATTGCTGTATAATTAGTGTGTTTTAAACTAGTTTAGAAATTATTGATAGTCTTGGTTTCTATAAATTAAAGTAAATACTATTACAGCTTGTAGAACTTTTTAACAATGGCAATACATTCAAACATTCGGTGGGTCATCAGTATCACGCAATATGAAACAGTTAATATAAAATAATCGAATCTGCATATTTGCCATGCATCAAATCTTTTCAGGGAGCATATCTTGGTCTCCATGTCATATTGTGATTCTGAGCTATCTGCTGCAAACAAGGTGATGCTACATAAAGTGCAAATGGGGCGACAATATAATAAAGATGAGGTTCACAGAGGCATAAGACTAGTAGGCCAAATCTCCCAAAGGATGAGAACAGAATCTCACAGAAAATGTGAAAGGTGGGAGTTATATGCAGAAAAAGCAATACTGGTGGCCAACAGTTATCTTTACAAAAGTTTAAAAAAAAGAAAGAAAAAAAAAGGCGTTTGTTAGCACACAGGTTTTGGATATGACACTTTCATTGGATGCTCCATTGTTTTACCTAATGAACTGTCAATCCCTGTACTGTAACAAAATTAATCAGATTCCCTGATGAATACAAACAAAAGGAAGAATGCTGCATGCAGTCTATCTATCATAGTCCTGAAGTGGCAAGTTGGCCGCCATGTGAAGGTGACAATGTGCCAGAGCAGGTGCATACAAAACACAGTGACGTCTGCACAAAGCTACAGTACGAGTTCTGCCTCAGCATCTTCTGTCAAATGACTGGGGGAGTCCTGCGTCGTCCGTGGCGACAGAATCCTCGAGCCTGATGCGCTCTGATGTGGATGTGGACTCTGGTTCCAAGTGGGTCAAAATTCAACAGCAAAAAGTCGGTCTTGTTTTTACGTTTTAAGGAAGTTAATTTTGCAGCTATGTCAGATATGTGGGAGTTGAATTGGGTGGAAGTATCAAACACTATCAATCTCCAAGTGTACGATTTGTGTACAAGTGGCAAATCTCCATAACACAGGAAGAGTTTTAAAAGAGACAATAGTTTTCTTTAGTTAGGCTATTTTTGTTATTCAATTTCAGACCTATGCTGAAAAAAAAAAGATATTCTGTTGTTGGAGACAGAAATTTGCCATTGACAATAGGTCAATGTAAACTATTTTTTCCTCTATGACTATTTGAACGACAAACACTAAATAAACAATAAATCCGAGTGAAAAATATCAAATTGTTTCAAAATGGATGATGATGGAAGGGATGGCGTCAAATAAAGTTAAATAGCAGTCTGGAAAGGTATTGTTGCAAAGACTGTTGTTGTTTAGTTCAGCAAAGGGGAAGAGCGGTGTGTGTCTTTCTTAGTCAGAGTAGTTGTGGTAGCCGTCAAACTCCGCCCCATTTCCGTTGTCATAGTGGCCCTCAGTGGGGTTGGTGCAGTATTTGTTGTCATAGACCTGCCGTGGGAGACCGTAGGTGGTCATGCCCTGTTGGGAGGCCACTTTGTTGGTTCCCATTTGCAGAGAGACGGTGGTGGTGTCGCAGTTCTCCAGATCCAGTTTCTTGTCAAATATGTGTCTCCTTGTTCCTGGGGCTGTCATGCCAGCCTGAGAGAGATACACAGGAAGTAGACAATGCGTTCATTATTTAGTTTTGAAACCACTTTCAATAACTGCTATGACGTTAGATCTAGTAAATATACAGGCAATTATTTCAATCAAAATAAAACACTATATGCTCTGCACATTTGACTTGCATTCAAGAGATCCTTGCTCTTAGTGAAATGTTAACCCTGCACTCTATAACTAACTTTCCCCTTTGTAGAGGAGGCATCCGGGATTCATATGAAATTACAGTCAGAGTATGTGATACATCTATATTTAAATGAGGTTAGTTCAGCCTCCAATGGCATGTTTTTTATGGTATCATGTCATTTCAATTTTTAGTTCAGAATATAAATGTGCTCAAAGTAAAACTACACCAGTGCAATTTTCACACGTCATTTGATAATGGATTGTAAAAACAGAAAATTGTAGTCAATAATGGTTGAAAAATTAATATTTCCAGTTCACTATGTACAGTAAACACAGAATTGTTGAATCTCCACTATCAGGGTGTGAATATACTGAAACAAGAAAGCCATAAAATGAATGAATGAATGAATAACATGTTCATGAATGGAAGAGAGTTCTATAGAGTGATGTCACTCCTAGTTATAATGAAAGAGAAGTAGTTGTCATCACCTGTGTGGCTCCTTTGTTTGTGCCCATCTGAAGGCTGATGGTAGACTGGTCAAGTGGGTTGTCCATACCCATCTTGGCATCATACAGGTGGCGCCTTGTGCCATAAGATGTCATGCCCTTCTGGCTCGCAAGCTTGTTCGTGCCCATCTAGTCAGAATAACAAGTAGTTCATTAATAATAATAATAATAATAATAATAATAATTAACATATTAATAATAATAATAATAATAATAATTATTATTATTATTATTAATAATACTATTTTAAATAAATATCTCTTTGCAGTCTGCTAGATGCCATTTCTCTGTACATTCTGAAACAATTATCTGTTTTTTGTACACAGCCCAGACACTGTAAATTGGAAAACAAACAAAGCGGTGCAGACAGCCCACAACACCAATAAATATCCTAGCCTGGGCAAATATTTATAATGTGTGGGGCGATGCTTTGGAGAAAAAAGGAGTTCAGATATCAACACGTTTTCTCCAGAATAACTTGCAGTACTAGACCTTTAAAGCCAGCCCAAATACAAGAGAAGAGTACATTATAATGGATATAATACCCTATAATCACTGGCAACATACAGCAGTGTATTAGTCAAAATATTCTGACCTGCAGGCCAATAATGTTTCGTCCTTCCTTGAGCTTCTCAGGAGCAAAGCGACGTTGCTGCTTCTCTGCATATTTCACCCCAAAGTTGCTTTTGGAGTTAAAACCTTTGGACTTGGCCTGCAGAGAAAAACATATTGTTGGACACATAAATTAAGGATAATTACACACATTTGGCTAAATAAGCTGTAGTACACAATGTAGCCAGCGGCTCTTTATTTTTGCTCTTATTGTTTCACATACATCGAGCTTAAAGGTCTGTTTTTCCCAACCCCAGGACAAATAAGAAACATCTTTAATAAATAATGAATTCATGTATTTTAGAGCGCATGGTTGTTTTTGCTATGTGGCAGCTGAGTGCTAGTACAGAATGTTTACCCATAACCTTGATCCAATCAACACACAGTAGTCCTCATTAAACACAATAAACATCTTCCCTCACCATTCCAGCCAGAGTGATCAGCGTGCTCTGCACCTGAGTGTAGTTGACATTCTCAAACAGATCATTGGCCTCGAAGAGGTCGTGCGGCTTCAGACCGTACACTGTGATTGCGCGGACAAAATTGCCTATGTTCTCAAGCTGAACAAAGATACAGAGGAAAAAGAAAATTGCCATTAGTTAAGCGAATAATGGCCCTTGCGATCCGTTTCTATGACAACCAAAAAAACTGGTCTGCAATTATAATGTCTATTATGAGCAATTATTACTACATTAGGGATGTTCTTGAATCGCTAAAATATATATATAACATTCGCTATAATTAATAGGCTTAAACTATGGGTGAAAATTCCTTTTGCTATAGTGGACTGGACATTACATTACTTATGTCTGTATGAGTTTTTAAAAGCATTTCTGCTGCTAGAGATAGCAAGACGGGTGGGCAGTATGGGGCACAATTCTTCCTTGGAAGTGCATTCATTTGTGACAATGTTAATATCATGGAAAGAATTCTCTGAGAGAGCCTCAACTAACCATGAAAAGTGGGTTTGAGGATTGGTTTTCTTTGAGCGGGAGGTTGCTTTGTCAGTTCCATACAAAGAGAGCTAAAAGACACACTGTGATCATGGGCCTCGTTTGATAAGGCAGCTGCTTTGTGGAATGTAAATAAGCACTGTGTGCTGTCCATGCCAAGCAGACAGACTAATCTGGTTCTCGACATCCCTAAGTAACTTTTAAAGGTAACAGGGTAATAGGTAATATGCCGTATATCCAGTTTAAACCATATTCATTGTACCAATCATTTTACATACAGTAGTTCCTAGCCCATTTGTAGTGGGCTTGACTGTAAGGCTGTAGATTTGTTTGTGTGGGTGTGTGTGTGCGTGTGTGTGTGTGTGTGTGTGCGTGAGTGAGTGAGAGTGAGTGTGTATGTCCTGGTGAATTACCTGGTGCCAGTTCTGACTGGAGTTGTTGATCTTTCTCACAGAGCCTGGCTCCAAGACATTAATAAGTCTATGGAGAGAGAGAGAGGAAATGCTGGTTTAGATACGGTACAGTGGTACACTTTGAAACACGGAGTAGGAATACATTTAAATATTTGTCTGGTTTTACAATCAGATGCAGGAAGGTGTTTTGCCTCTACCAACCAGAATGACTCCTGTGGGAGATAAGTCGTTGGACAGGTCGGTAATGTCTGAAATATTCCATCTGGATAATATGAGGTAATAGTACTGACTTTGCTCTGTCTTCAAAATGGCCTACTGCACCAAATGTAAAACACTTTTCACCATTAGTTTGGGTTTGGAGCAGCCATATAGGGCAATACACTTACTCGCACAGCAAGACGCCATCCTTCAGACTCTCCATGAAGTTCTCCCCCACTTTCTTGCTGGTGACTTCCTGGATCCACTGCCTGAGCTCCTCCTCTTTCTGGGGGTCGTACTTCCCTGCCAACTGAAGGGGCGGAGGTCAAATATACGCACACACACACACACACACACACAAATCCAGCAGTGATGTATAGTCTCAGCCTCTTCTGTCCATTAGCTGTCACACAAACATCTCTGTGCTGAACGTATGATACCCTTGTAAGCTTGACGATATTCCGGAAGTGAGGAAATTGATTTTGATTGGCTGTTTTCATTGTCACTCACAAAGTCTGTATCTGTAATTCTGGTGCGACAATAGTGCCGTGCTTTATTGACTCATTTTAGTTGTTAAATGTACTTTAAGCAGTAGCCGTAGTCTACTTATCTAACAGAACAATACCTGACAACAGCCTGAGTCGAGCTTGTAAGTTTCTCATGAAATTCCTCTGTATAAGTTTAACGTCCGACTTTGTCATTGAGTTACGATGTGCATGTCAATCAAAAGACCTCTCCTGTCAAGTAGGTGAATCTTGAAGCAGTTAGCCAGCGCTGCGTCTGGCTGGCTCTGCAAGACTAGCGGTGATTTACAGTAACAAAGAATCATCTTGGCTTCGTTTACAACTATTTGTCCCACTAACATAATCAACAAAATAGCTCAAATGTCACTCCTAACCCTAACCGAGGAAAATGTACACAAAATATGTTAAGTATAATTGAGTTACTAGTGGTCGAATCCATATTTTACTGCCCTACAGAACATAAGGGATGCATTGACACATTTTCAATGACTCTAAAGGAATAATAGCAGCAATAAGCATTAAAGCAACATGATTTAACACAATGGCTGCATCAGACCTGTATATCATCCAGTGGACTTTCAGGTCCGTTTATTATTATAAGAAGGTTTGTACTCACTAGCTGGCCTATTGGCCAATAGGGGGGTAATATAAATCAGAGTTTCATGATGGGTGGTGTTCCAAACCATTCAATATGCTATTGCTATTTGTGAAAAACACAAACTCCACTCTGCACACAAACCTGTTTCGATGAAAGGAGTCTGGCTATATTGGTTGCAAAAAATAGATTACTTAAATTTGTATTAGCTTTAAATTCTCATAGACTATAATATACATAGTATTTTATCTATTACTTTCTCAAGGGGGGGGGGTGCCATTATCCACCCATTTTATGCTGAGGGGTATAAAACCAACTGGACAAAGAGGAATGAAGGTAAAAACTCTTATATGGGGACATTCCTACATGGAGGAACACGTCTTCTCTATTTGCCCATGTACTGTATTTCCTTATTGGCCAAAAACACATGGCTCTAATACTTTGAATTCTGTGCACCCCCCACTCTGAATGTTCTCCTCATAACTCCTTGCAGTCTGGGAGAGTGCCTGCAGGAGTGGCCGCCAACACAAACAGGTATTTCAAAGCAGCAGAGTTTGCGTGGCTTCTAGTCCATCACACCAAAATTGGGAGAAACAGCTTCACAATCACTCCTCCCTTCGCTGTGTATTGGTTTATCTTTCTCTCTCTCTCTCTCTCTGTCTCACTCTCTCTCTCTATCTTCGCCCCTACCTCCCCACTAGGTTTTCCGTAATCTTCCCTTTTAAAGCACGTTGACTGCTGAGGAAAAGCATGTCTGAGACAGAGAAGCCAAGGCCGACAGAGCCAGCTCCCAGCCAATGTCCTTTTGATTCACAGTTTGATTCAGCCTTGTTATTCACTTCATATAGCGCCTAGGAATGCAATAACAAGTGCAGCACGGTTCTGCATCCTAAACGTCAACCGGCAGCCGTACGTTTTAACTCCGCATGGACCCAAACAGCATGGCTTTATCAGTGGTGCCTCAAAAGACTTGCGCCATTAGACCTATTCCATGAATACATTGTGTCAACGTACTCAGTAGTAAACAATAATGAACGCAAACAAAGAAATGTGTGCTGTTCAAATGAACTTATACCTTTCTCCTTTAAATCTGTTACGTTTGGCTACATTATTCAATGTCAAATTGGATCATCTTCGATGGTCGTGTGGAGCTGAATAAATAAGACATTTTATAACAGAGTGGGCAATAAAGTAGCGTACGGTCTCGCAGTTTACAACTAATGTAAGTAAGAAATATGTATACTATATTCTTATGAGACATGATCACCAAAACTCTTACAGATGATGTCACGTGACAGGTCCAAAGTTTAAATGTTGTGTTGTGTAATGTATGTAGTCAAAATAAAATAAAAAGCCATGGTTTAATTGAGATTATTCATTCATTCATTCATTCATTCGTTAAGTCATTAATTCATCAGCTATTTATCTTAACGTGGCTCTATTCTGGCACAGCGTGTTTCTGTCAACCTGTCTTTTGTCCTACCAAAGTTATGTCATTCCTGACGCCGGCATAAACTATTTACAGTAAGCACCCTGTCAGTGTGTAAGACAGGGCCCATTCACTCCTTAAAAGGAGGCTAGATTGGCTCATGTACCTGTCCGTCTATGGTACATCTCTGCTTCACTCTGATGTCATGCTGCTAAAACACACAGCTGAGATCTGATTGGTTTGTTGTAACATGAGTGTATTGAGTGAGTTGTGTATCTGTCTGGGTCTTCTTTTAGGCAGGTGGGGGGGAGAAGAGACATTTTAAAAAGACATTTAAGGGCATATTGCCACACCACTAAGTGCTGCCAGCGCTGACAATATAAGCCAACTTGACTGTGGCCAGTACCCCTGTACTGGGGGATATCAACAATACATTTGCATGATTTACTGTAAATGAGGACATGACAATGGTACAGAGATGGGAACAAAATAATGTTTTCCCATCAAATTGTCCTGAGTAGTACGGCCCAGCTATATTCTACATGTATTAACCAGTTGTGTGAGATTACAGTGTTGATGAGACGTGCCACTACGTTTGGGACAGGAGAAGGCACCCTCGTTGACGGTGATCTTGGAATATCATTGAGACTGTCAGCAGCTATGACTCACTCCATCAATAGCATCGTACACAATCTTTCTGTTAGGACGCTTTCAGTGGGTATGAATGAGCGAGGACAACTAGGCTTCCATAATCCTTTAGAACATCATTGCTGTATTGCGGTGATATCATGCACAATGCCATTAAGTGTTAATACTGTATATAGAAATGAATAATACAACATCGTCTTTGATAATATAATCATTGATTATGTAAAATCATATCATGATTATAATTAACCCAAAGTTAATATATTTAGATTTGCATTTCAATTAGACATGTGACATTGATTTTAATTTCGTAATAGCAGTGTATAGTCTAAAAAAGTGTATGCCTGGTGTATGCATGAAATGGGAGGTTGCCAGTCACAGAACACAGACAAGGTTTACGTCAGGTGTCATAGTACACCAGGTTTATGCCAGATGTCAATACAAAACATAACCCACAGCCTCCTCTACCGATTACATTCCATACAACTATTTCTGATGAGGGAAATTCGCAACAGTTCTTTCTCACTGCTTATAACATAACAGTTCTGAATCCTACCTTGCTCTTGACCTCGGCAGAAAGTCCAAAAGCTGGGCCGCATCTGAAATGTTGTGACATGACGCTCTGTGACTATTTACAATAGTGGAAGGGAATAAAAAAATAGAGATGCAGCTTACACCTCAAAACACTGCGCTGGTATGAACCGTTATTTCTGTAAACCTAAACAATCCGCGTGTGTTGCAGCAAGCAGGGTAATACAAAGTGTGACTTCTGTTCGTCCTGGTGAGGCTTTTGGACAACTTTCCAACACTTTTCTCAATCTTTTTTAAATGCTTCTCATCTGCGCTGCCCCCGTATGCGGCGTGATTGGCTACGGCCAGCGTCCAATCGCTACGTTGCCTCCTCGTCGGGGTGATGTCACCACTCTAGCATTAGATTTGATCCGTGTCAGTTTTTCCACCAGCGACTCAGCGATGCTGTTCCTTTGTATGTTATCGTGCCTATCGTGACGTCATGTCATTATTTTTATGTTGAAGTTCATTTTAATTGAGAATTACCTTCATATCAGACGCATTTAGATGCTGGAAAAAACACACTCCATAAAATTATTGAAATGCTGAAACGAAAACATTCTATCCTAACAGTGACCAAAATAATGTTGAATATATAAGTTAGAAGTTAGAATGTTACAGTTTTCTGTAGACAGGCTTATACACAACAGAATACTGAATTACATGTGGAACAAACATTAGGCAATTCCATTGTGTTTATTGCACATTTAATTTTGCAGTTTTAAGTTCAATCAGTGCATACTGGCATCCAGATAGCCTCGCCAGACGATCCAAGACAGATATATCTGGTCATGTCAGGTTAATCCAGATAGTGTATACAGTGTAAAATGGGATCTCGTTTTTATGATGCAGTGGTAAAGCTAGCAACTTTAATTAGTATAATATGGGGTGGTGGAGATATACTGTAGAAGCTTTAATAGGCTGTATTAAGCTTAATACCCTTATGTTTTCAGCCAGGGATACATGACCATTTCACCATTTCCTTACTTCCTAATAATATAATTTGTTAAATGATGCATGTTTTTTTTACAGTTTCTTTTGCTTACATGCTAAACTTTTATAAAACACACAGTTAGTGAAACCTTCCACTTGAGGAGCAAAACCACAGCCCAGGTCTGCACAACTATAAGCACATTTTCAGACTCACACTTCTTGAAAAACACCACACAGTGATTTGCAAACTACTAAACACGCAAAATCTACATTAGACACAGATATCTAGCACAAAGTCACTTCTTTGCGATTTCAAAGCACTGCCTTCCAAAATACCACACCTATGAACCAATTGATCAAACAAGGCCATCAGGTGGACAAACATGTAGGTGCTTACTGTAACTCTAAATGTATCAATCAGTCAGAAGCACTATGAAAAGGCAACTGGTGAGTTTACCTTCTGCAACATAACTGGAAGGTAACATTGTACAGTATACTGTAAGATGAGGAAAAACATAACTGGCCACAGATCTACAGTATTTAGAATGTCCCAGGCCAACATGGTGGTACTATAACAATGTTGCATCCTGCAGAATGGGGCCCTCCACCACCATGCTAACATAGGTCCTTACAACTTACAGTACACGCTGTGAATACAGTAGTGGGCCACCACATACTCCTAATGTCAGGATACCCTTCAATCAAGCCATAGAGAAGGTGTGTGACCAAACTGATGCAAGGAAAGATGTTCCTCACTCACTTGTGAGAGGACATAGCCTGTGATTTGAACGAAATGCTAAGGCCAGATCTAGGCAAATAAATTATGCTTGGGGTTTTTATTTTTACTGTAATTTATTATTTCTTCCAAATATTTTTTGTACAGTGTACTATATTATATTTTCAGTAGTATATATTCAGTACTACAGGTAAATGTAACCTTTGGAAATGCATTGACGTACTCTATTGTCTGATTTTACATTGTGGTGAGGAATATAATTGTGCAGTACTGGTGTATTTAATTTGATCAACATGTACTTTACCAATATCTCTGAAAAAATCTAACCTACACTTTACAGTATCATTAGAAAATGATACATGTTAATAGTGTTTTAGATTGAGCACAGCAGTCTCTAAGTGGTCCAAACAGAACCTGATCATATTAACCACGTGTGTACGGTGACAAAGTTAGGTTTTTACAAATGACTGTGTAGTTTTGAATGAAGTGTTTCATTTTGCACAAGATCTGAGGTGTTCTGCTACTTGTGTGTTTGGGTGTGTGAATTGTGTGTAGTGTTTTGACAAAAGTAGCCCTGTTTTCAAAATCGTGTTTAAGCAATTGACAAAAACAGTAAAACACATACATATTAACATATAATGTTAATGTTAATAATGTTAATATTAAATTAACATTGTTTTAAATGGAATGTGAATAAGTATGAGCAATACTCCTTGGAAAATATAATCGTCTTGTTTGTTTTCCCACCATCACACAATAATATATCTATTATAATACATAACGACACAGTATAGTGGGACTGGCTCCAGAACATCATGTCTGACCTACGTGTCACTGTGGTTGGAGGCTCTGTCAGGAAGGCCTGACATCACTAGCAGAACAATGATGTGGCTTTCCAATTTTACTCCACTGGGCTGTTCCCCTCGTTCCCCCTCCGTCCACAGATGACAAGGAAAGGAATTCATGGAATCATGGAGTGGAACACCAAGGCAGAATTCAAACCCACCTGCCGTGTTCTCTCTTGCTTTCCCTTTCTGTGTGTGTGTGTGTGAGAGAGAGAGAGAGAGAGAGAGAGAGAGAGAGAGAGAGAGAGAGAGAGAGAGAGAGAGA
>JAODOY010027848.1:12967-22987 GCA_025399855.1 Forbesichthys papilliferus | reverse complement strand
ATATAATGTGCTGTTGTGACAAGCATGAAACCAAATCTAAACTAGATTTGGTTTGGTCAATTCTGAATGCCAATCTAATCAAGTGATTCACTAACTAAAGTAAATAGGTTGAGAAGAATATCAACATAAGCATTAAATACAGCTTTGAACAAGTATCACATATCAATGGGGCACTAACTGTCATGTCTTGTTTTGTAGAGCAAATTTCTTGTGAAACAGGAAGCATGTTTTTATCTTTGCTGCAGCAAGCAAACTGCACCAACATTGGGTATCACAACTTAACTCCTTAATGGAAGAATAGAACATAACTACAACATGTTTACTAAACGTATTGTATAAAAAGATTAACTAATATAGTTGTTTGTCATGTACAGGGAGGGAATTACAGTAAAAAACAAAGCAGAGAAAAACCTGTTCACCCTCTGCATAGAAGCTGGGCAACATTGCACTGATGAACTGGAGATGTTTTGATGCAATAGAAACATATTTCATACAAAAGACATGAGAATGGTGAAATACAAGATTCTCGTGTAGTAATGAAGTTGTGTCTTTAGCTAACAATAATGTTAGGAATAATAATAATAAAAGTCCATGACACACATCCTAATTAACATGAATGGTAATTAATAGCATTGCTAAACAGTGAAAAGCGTGGGCTTGGTCAGGGGGCTTGCAGAACCCTGTTCCCTCCCTGGTTGCAACACCATATAAGGCAATGATCTTTACAAGAAAAGAAACCATAGCCTTTCATCTCTATACAGGAGATACAGCATCTAACAATGAATGGGAATTCATATAGTTTTCCTTATTAATTTGGAATTCATATTCATCATGATGTGTACGTTCTAACGTCTACTCATTTCGGATAACGCTCACAATCTGAAATCTATCAAAGTATGTATTGTGTAATATTATTGAACTGGTTTAGAAGTGATTAAGGAAATAGTTCAATGTATCATGTGTGGCAGTATAATTCTAAAATAAAACTTTCGCACCCTCAAACAAGTTACTTCTGCATTTTGCTATGCATGCATTTACATGTATTATAAATAGTGTATATGTTATCATATACAACATGCATATCATACACAGTATATATGTGGGTATCATTAAAAAAAAAAGATGTAAACCATAAAATTAGCTAAAATACGAAGATATCAATTAGTCACCAACCTCAAAGACAGATGACTTGGGTGAAAGGCTCCATAACAGCAATAGAACACACCCGATCACACTAGCCAAGCAACCCGAAGGCAAACAAAAATGGTGAAAACCAACAGAAAGCAGTGAAATAATCCCAGGTGTGTCTCTGGATCGCACAGGGGTCTGTGTTGTGTGAAGGTGTGGACCACCGGCCTCACACACACCTCTACCTTACCGATTAAACAAGAAGAGGAGAAGGAGAAACAAAATAGCGCAATGGCTACTGGTTGAAACTGAAAAAGGAGAAGTGCAGTGAAGCAACTTCCTCTCCCAGTGAGTCACACAGCACTGCCACCATTGGCAGAAGAGCCTTGTCGCACAGAGCTTGCACCTGACCAATGAGGAATTAGGATGGGCCCTCTATGCAAATACCTTCAGGTGAGTTCGGCGGCAGCTGGTGATTGGCTGTGGAGCGTGACAGGGGGGAGGGGAGAGCAGAGAGCAGACACACCCAACCAGCAGGCTGACAGACGAGTTTCTCCCCTTTGGGGGGGGGGGGGGGGGAGAGGCATAGAGTTGGACAGGTAGGCACTCAGTTTAGACTTTGACCAGAGAATATGGAGCAATCAAGCCAGTGAATAATAGGATGAGAGAAGAGTTAGGTCATGGAAGAAACCAACAGCAACAAAACACAGTAGCTGTGTGTCATTACCAAGTGAATGACAGGTAAAGAGATGACTTCAGGGGGAAATCCCTGTAGCAATAGGAACCCCTAAAGTAGGTGGCACAAGGAAAAGATAGAAAATATAGAAATATAGGCCAACAAAACAGCCTCACCTGACTGCACTTTGTCATATTGTACGCCCGCACCCCTCCTCCCGCAACCACATAATGCAGAGCTAGCTGATGATGTTTTCTTGTGGTTACCGATCACTGAAATGTTCCTTTTTAGGTGGAAAAATAGATGTGACGTTCAGCTAGAATCATCTCAAAACCCCCCACCAACACGACTCACAACACCCTCTTGGTCAACATCTGCTCTAAATCTGAACTCATTTAGTTTTATTCACAAGGTTGTAGCATTAAATCTGTTGAGTTAGCCCATTTGATGGGAAGTCAAACCACTAGGTCAGTCTTTTTCAAGCATATGTCTGCTCTTACACCAGGAATAAGCACCAGTTGTTAAGGAACGTTTGTTGGGGAGTCTAATTATTAAAATTAACTGGAACTATGTGAATACCTAATATGCTGTGTTGGGAAATAATTTGGACGCTACTGCTCAAAAACAATCTCTTAATCTATTTAAGCATGTCCGTTTAAGTGAATCGACACATACACCATAGGTCTACAAACATCTCATTTGCTGTGTCATTGCTCATGGGCGTATTTATAGTTTTCCAGTGTAAAAATATTTTGATCTTGAGTAGAAAATTAATTGTTAACAAAGCAAAGTATAAAATAAATTATGCAAGAGAATTTAGACTGCTCATCTACATTTGAACCATTGAACTGGCAGCAGAATTATAGGGGAATGCCGAAAACTTTTGGTAGCAAAATACACATTTTAGACCACTGCATCCACCCATTTCCTATGCACTTTAAGTTATCTAGTTTACACACACAAAGCAGTGTCCTTCATTTCATAGCAATCACATCATATAACATGCTGGTAGCACAATAAATACAATTACATTTTGTTAATGTGCCACTCTACTAAGTTATAGTCAGTTATTCTGGAGAAAGCTTTTTGATTTGTTAACTCTTATTAAGAGGTCCTTAAATAACAATTTTTCCTTTGTGACAAAGAAATGTCAGCTTCACAAAAACTACTGTAAAAAATATATATTTCAGCCTTAAATATATGTACAGTATAACATATGAATTATATTTGGACGGAGGGCGGTTGGTATATTTGTATTTATTTACACATATATTTATGTGTATTTTTATCACCATCATCATCATCATGGCCTGAGATGGGTCATTGACAGCAACATTGAATTTGATGCGACATTATTTTTTCTAGTGTCAGATTATGTTAAAAGGGTTAAAACAAAAAAACTCGCACTCGAGGTCATAATAACAAATAATGGCAGCTTCCCAAAAACTGCTGTAACAATGTTCATATTTTGTCGACTTTAAAAGAGTCAATCTTTTAAAACCTGCCTGACATATCAAATATTAATTCTATTTTGGGTATTTTAACCCTTTAAAGGTCAGTGTGTTTCTGAGGTCTCCTCTGTTTAAGCCTCAGAGTCCTCAGAGGAGGATGAGGAGCCATATTCTCACTTGCTGCATGATTATTTACAGAGCCTCCCTCTGTGTGCTGTAATGTCTTGCAGTCTGCAGAATGACTACTCACTACTGCTCACACTTATAACCATGCTACAGTGCACCTGCATAAACAACCTGAACGAGAACCAAAACAAGGTCCAATTTTGTTTTGGTTATCGCTGCTCATCGTTTTTTATTATTGAATAAGTTTATAATGCAGTGTGACCTTCTAAGAGAGAATGCTTATTAAATTGTACACACACATACTTTTTTCTTTTACACAAACACAACATTATCAAACAACAATAGCGACACACACTTATCATTGCAGGTAAATGAAAAAAGTGTGACATTTTTTGCACCATGCTCTGACTGTATAAAAAGTAGCGTTATCTGGTGGACAACTATAAAAAAGTAATATTGATAGCTAGTAGTCAAAAATGACATCTTAACATAAAGCAATATTAATTTACAGTATATTAAGACAAATGTTGGATAAAAAACTGCCTTTTCAATGGGTTTGAAATGGACATTTTTTGTCGTTAGGAACAAATGTGTCTATTTTATTGTAGCTCTAAGAAGCTGCCTTACACATTGGACACACATTGCCAAGGCTGGGATAGCGTTGTTAAACATACTCAAATATTCATTAACAGACAATATTATCATAAGGCTTGTGTAAGCAGAATTTGACAACACTAATCAATTATAATAGCTTGGCCTTGTGCATATGTGTTTGTGTGCGTGAATGAATAAATGTGTATCACATGCAACATCTGGCAACCAGAGTATAATTTTGTGCTCTATTATTCAATATTCTCTAAATCATCTATACCGATTTGGTTCTAAGCTAATCATTTGAAAGCTACCAATTTATGTATCATGAAATGTAGGCTAATCTATCTGGTTTAGAAGTGATTTGCGAACTGTCAATTTGTCATTTTTGGTGTATTCTCGCTATAGCAAGTTGTATGTGTTGCAGGCATGTAGCCCTGTCAAGATAACAAATTTTGTTAGCCGATAAATTGTCCCAGAAATAATTGCGATTAACGATATTATTGTCAGAATCATATAAACGATGTTGTTCCACTATTGTCATGTGACCTCAATTGTTTGTTATGATTCGTTAAACCAATTTCAAGAGCACAAAAGCAGCACAACATGGCTAACTTTCTTATGTCAGCAACATGCATGCAAATTCAACTGGCAATATTATTGACGTCTGAAAAATGATTGCGGTTATGTCCATATTGCACGATAAGTCAATATAGTAATTGTCATGACAGGCCTACAAGTATGGCATGAAAGCTGCTAATTGTGGGCAAATCACTGTGTGATGAAAACAATGGTTTTCTCTCAGTATCATTGTAGAATGCTAAAAGCATAGTGATTCCTTTTTTATTTGGTGAGATCCAGAAAACAGTGTTATGATAAAATGGTGTACTACTCTAAACTATCCTGTCAACAAATAATAATGTCAAATAATCAACATTTGTGTGTCTTGCTGAAGTTATTCCTGTCAACCAGAAAATACATGCCAGGAAAATCACTATAATGCCTTTTTAGAGATTAAATGTGTGTTTTTTTTAACACATTTAATTTCAAATCAAAATATGTACCAGAACAGGTTTACACGCACACACACAAAATCCCAAAAGCAATACAATTATTGATGCTTCAAGACATGTTATTAAAGTAATATAACACCCATGACACAGCAAGCACAAAAGCTTATTAAACATTGCTACAGACAGTACTGCCTTCCTCCAAGAAAGAGATGAGCAGCAGTTCAAAAACATTTGACCATTGACCCTATAAAGAAGCTTATAGATGGCAAGATATATTTTTGCTACTAAAATGCATTCACACAAAGAGACAAAAACTAAATATATAATACAGGCAATCCTGAACATATACAGCATGGACTTCACAGAAGGTATACAAATATATACATCTGAATATAGAAAAAAAAACGATAGACTGAATTTAAACAAATATATATATATATATATATGAGAGCAGAACATGACCATGTGACCCTGGTGAATAACGACAGAGACACACCTTTCCTTTGCAGACTAAAAATACAGGCTTCTGCCAACGTTCATGTATTGACTGAACACAGCATGGGCCAACCACAACAGCAACAAGCCACAGGGCCCCCTATTTTCTCCACCATGTTCGTAATAAAAAGCAGAACACAGCGATATGTCTGCCTTTAGAGGCTGGCAAAAGATGCAGGACTGGACGAGGGAATTTTCTGTGACCCCGAAGAGAGACAATGTGAAAGCAGCAATTTCATATATGCATTTCAGCAGTTAATAGGCTAAAGTATGCTCTGCATGCACAAAATGCATACTATATGCCAAATTATATTTCAGCTCATTGTAAAATTCTGCATGAAATTCATCATAGATAAGTATGTTTAGATGCTGTGTGTAGAAGAATAAGCTGTGCTTACAGCTTTCCTGATTGTCATGACCCTAGCTATTAAGTCTAAACTATCTGAAAGAGTTTATCAGGGTATTTCCCAAGAATTTGGACAATCATCACAAAGTACATCAAATGTATAAAGTATCCAGATAATTTAGTAAACATATTTGTACCCTTCACTCAAAGGCATTCCAGGAGGAGCAGGACTGAAATAATCACAACCTTGAGATACCCATGCATTTAGAGGTATCTTAATCTGAGGCTCACCAAGGTTATAGGCTACATGGCAGTTTGCTATCCCCCATATATGGGCACAGTGTCTGTGGAACACATGTTTAGCCCAATCTAACATTAAATGATGTTGAAACAAACTATTTGAAAGGAGGGACAGTTAATGTACGTGTAAATGAATGTAGTGCTGTTTACTGTGTGTTCTATACAGATGTTGTCTTGTCATGTCTTACCTACAGTTCACATTAAAAATATAATTCATGCGGGTTTGTCGGCATCTGTCTCAGGAGTGTAGCCGTGTAGCGTGTTGTAGATCAAGCCCACAGCCACTCTGAGACAGCCAACTGAGACAGCACACAAAGATACAGTATGTTTCCTTGAAAAACGATGTCACCCCCAGTCAGTGACCATCTTAAGTAGCCTGTCACACACATGTGCATGACTCTAGCCTAAGGGGCAGTCATACTGTAGTGGTGTGGAATTGAGCTTGACAGCTAAGATAACTATGTAGAGCTATTTCAATGTTCATATTAACTGGCTAAAGCCTTCCCTCTAGCAACATGTAACGCACACGCCAATCCAAATGTACAAGATTGAACCAGCACACATACATGTGCACTACAAAAAACACTTGAAATGACACATTCAGATGTTCAAGAGCAGCTATCAAATTTACACATTTTCAATTGTTATTTGCAATTGGGCCCATCTAATCTGAGTAGAAGCAGACAAGAGACATATATAGCATATTGTTAGCATAATACTTGGCTGTATGCAGTTTAATTATTTAAAAAGCAAGCCTAAGGGAATGACTGTGAATGAATGTTACTGTTACTCTGTCATTAAAAGAAAAGCATATGCTGCTGGTGAAAGAAATATTCTGGATTTTAAAAGCTGCTGCCTAATACAGTAACTGTACGTGTTATTTTTTATGTTACTGATGAGCTTAATGAAGCACAATCATTTATATTCACATAGCAAGAGAGCGAGAGAGAGAGCTAGAGAACCATGTAAATCTAAACACAATTACTCTGGTAAATATTTCAAGTGCCACAAATCTAAAAATAGAATTTACTTAAAAAAATGAATTAAAGAAATGATGCGCCACAAGTAAATATACACTGTTGTAATTTCTTCAAAGTCAATCGTACCAAAGGCTAAATTAACACAGGTCTCTCACTGAACATCTGGGACAAGTTAGACATCTAACTAGTTTACTGTAACAGTAATATTATTAGTTACATCATCACTTAAGAGAAAGCTGTTTCATGGGTAAACTAACATGGCCTGGCCAGGTCACATGCTTCATGGTGTGTGAATGAGACAGCAGGTGGAATTTCCCCAGTCTCCCATTTCTTTTTGACATCATAGACAATGCTGAGGCTTCAGTGCTACTCAAGTGCTAGTGCAAAAGCGAACGGGAGACATGCAACTCAGGTGAACTGGCTAGTTTAGCGAGTTGACACAGTGGCATATTAGGGAACAAAAAATAGTTCCTCTACAGGCTTTCAACAGACAGGCAAACAATGTAATATATTTTCTAAAAAGGGAAGTCATTTTTCTAACAACTTTGGTTCTTCATATAAGTCATTTGATATTTCAGCAACCTGAGACAATTGTTTGGGCCATGCCATATGAACATTGCCATCTTGTGGTTATTTTTAAAGTGCAAAATTATACCAATTTACACATGTAATAATGGGTCAGGAACATGAAGATGCTGGCCGCGTGGTATGACGTTATGTTCCTTTCCTGGTCAAACTCAGTCCAGGCCAACTGCACTGTGCATTATGTGCACTGTACACAAATGTCATTGATGGCAATATCTCTAACCAAAAGGAAACTTTATCTTCTGGGCCTAAATCCAGTGTGATGTAGTTGTCACAAACAAATGCCAACTTATAATAGCAAGGTTATTTGATTCCCTCACCTGCCTGTGTGAGGCCAATATGAGTACTGGTCCATTCTAAATAGCCTAAAAGCTTGATCCCTCATCTGCGTGCAGTCAAATCGATATCCATAAATCCATTACTGGAGATGTGCAGACCCTAAACTGATGTAAGAATAGCTCCAGCCTAATGTTTGGACATTGATATGATGCCACGCAGGCAGCACAGCTCTACATTGTCTGGGGTCATCATTGTCACACTCCTCCGCCCGTGAGACATCACTGTCACATGATAAGTGCCATGGATTTCACTACCACAGCTACATACGTTTTCACCATGTACTGCAAACGGCCTAGCTATTGCCTACAAGCAAGTATCATATTAATCCAGAGTTTACTTTGCTGGGAGTTATCCTACTTTAACGTTTCAAGATCATGTGGTAGAATGAGGGGGAGGATGTTTTATTGTAAAATTTGGTTATCTTAACTAGATAACTTGGTTATCTTAATTTAAACATTGGCAAACTTGGCAAACTGTACCATCCTGCTAAATATTTGATAATAATTTTAAAAAAATCTAGTCATAGTAGGCTATCAACCATAGCCTATATTGATTATAATTTGATGAAGACGTTGGAAAAAATATGTTGGAGCGTCTTAGATTAGCTGGACTAAACCTTATTTTACTTGGTGGCTGGAGAGGTCCAAAATGAAGTGACCATGAGATTCTGTTTAGTGCATGATACAAGCATCTAGTAAACATTTAGACTTGCCACAAATAAGAGTTTATCAACTATTTCAGAAAACACTTTAATTTATGCATATTTTGCCAGTATTCATAAAAATAAATGAAAAATTCTAAACATCAACATAACCCATGTTTTGACGTGCTCCTAGTGCTGGTTCACGGCGTTGGCACCAAAAACCTTTGTTCATACGCGTTAAACGCCATATGGATACTTTTGATATTTAAATACAATGTACTACTTACTATGTAACACAACAATTGCCTAGCCCTAATGATCAACATTAACTAAACCGAGCCAGGGTTGCCATGTAGTAGCCTATTTAGCCTGCATGCAGTAGCCTATAAGCGTATAATTAGCCTATTTAATATAAAGTAAACTAGATGCAGCAAAAATATATATATAGCTTCAGCTGACAATATTATTGGACTTACCCTGGTTTAGTTTTACGTCGACATCGTTATATTCATGTGCTTATGAAATGCAAATAAATAACCCGCTAAACACGTAATCATAAAATAAACAAATAAAAAATTGTCCTTCGTCCTTATTTGACATCACCGCAAAAGCAGTTACTAACTACTCGAGTTCCCGACTGTTCCTGACAGAGGCTGTACTTTTCCCCGACAGCCGGAGCTGATGCGTGGGGAATTCCTAGCAAGTCACATTTTCCTGGTGTGTGATTGGCTAGCGTCTAAACAAGACGAAGAAATGTCCGAACAAGTTGGACCTCTTCTTGACATTGATGACGCAATGGCCTTATATTCAGGATGCTAGTTGACAGCATCAGCGATATGGGTAGGCTACAACAGTAAGCTAAAATATGCTATAGTCTTCAAAACACGCATTGGTCTGGGTAGATTAGAGTTTATTTATGATATTGGGAGAATTGGATTACATGTCTGCAAAGGGGATGTCCGCGTGGTGGTGGGCATGTCATGCCGTAGTAGACTATTTAATAGGACCATATTAAAACCGTCCAATTAGGTCCAACATAGGAGTTGAAAATGGTAAGCCGCTAAATCGCTCTGGTAATGGGCTTACCTAGATTAATATATGTAGAAAATGTTTCGAGTAAAAAATATGTTCCCATACCGGGAGTCGAACCCGGGCCGCCTGGGTGAAAACCAGGAATCCTAACCGCTAGACCATATGGGACCTTGCTATAAGTTAATATAATTTGAAACTTTATGTCATACCCGTTTCAAATACTAAATCAATGTTTAAGCAAGAATTGCGACTATGGCAAAAAATAATGTAATTGAACTTGCTTTGCCCTTCCAATTTTTAACAACAGGCTACTAC